>JACJUY010001534.1:22885-63155 GCA_014220935.1 Platorchestia sp. MABIK | reverse complement strand
TACAAAATTTGTTCCACTTATACTAATTTTCACAATGAGCATATGTTTTTCAAGTCTTACTTCTGTTCTAAAGGTTTTTCTTGTAATACCGGATATTGTATTGTAAATAAATTGAAAATATTTGTCTTAACCCTGGAGAAACATGTGAAATTCCACTAGTAATATACTGCGAAATAACATACATATTTTGTTTGTCAATCTGAAGAATTGAAAGAGGATTTATATATCTTTGACGGCAAATCAATTCCTATTGCTCATTTTCGCATAATTCTCTTGGACAAGTTGACATTCGGATACTCCTTTCGTTTTAAAGATGATCTACCCGAGGGCTTGCAATCGGTTGTTTAGTATTTACGAATTTAGTTCTGCGCACTGCGCATCGCTGTAAATGGGATCAACCCACAGTGCATTTTTTGTTAGGAATCGCTGAGGATTTTAGGAATCTATTTCTAGGAATCCTTCAGTGGAAGTGAATGCCTGTTGAGAGCACCTTCCTATTCCAACATAAGACTGTCTCGCTGTATGAGCAAATCCTCAATAACAATTAATTTACCATTTTAGATTATACCTCGAATACTCACGTGCTGCACATTTTTGAATTACTATTTGTACACAAATTGAAACCATTTCTGAATTATTTGGAACTCATACTTATTAAAATTCATTGGCATGTGATACAACAATAGTCGTATGTGTCTGCTAGATCCAACTTGTTCCATTTCATCATAGCCTTCTATGATTTGGGTTACAGGCAAATAATTTTTCTCTGACAAGATTTCATTTGGATTGATAATCTACACTCTGACTGTACCATTTTTTAGCTGTATTTCAGTGTATTTTGTATGCTTAAGCTCACGCATATTTTTCTGATATGTGTAGTGACTAAAAGTGTTTTGTTCGAAGTCATTATTTTATTTAGAGTCCAAATTAAATACTTGCTGAACAATGTTATAAATTAATCCCGCTTTGTTCTGTATATTTGCAGATTTTGACAGATGATGAGCTGAGGCTGGAAACGTTTCATTAATTAAAATAATTTTTGTGAAATCCAACCCCTGGTTCTGCGAAAGTAACCTTGTTGGGTTCTAACACCAACTAGTTTCTACAATGACAAAAAAAAATTTTAGATAAGAATTCAAATTAAAATGCTTTGAAAAGGTACCAAGTATTGGAAAACTCAATGTCAATTGTATTTGCTCGTAGCTGATTGATTGACGGTGTTTCAGAAATAATCTTGATAAATGGCTCCGGAGTTTCAACAGGTTTGAGTCAGACATTAGTGATTATTCTTAAAATAATTCATGAATTCTGCGATTTATAATATCGGGTGACATCTTTTCAATTTGTTTTCACTGTTTATTTTGCCTCAATCTACCTACACTATTCTCAATGCATGTCAAAGATTCCAGCGAGTGATTACAGAGAGATAACTTTTGAGTAGCTCAAAATTTCACTTTACAAATATCCCACTCAATACAGTCATTCTGCCTAAACATTATGAACACCGTTAGCTGCAATTTTATTTCACAAAGATCCCATATTACTCTATCATTCTACCTGAAAATCGTGGGCACCATTGGCAAAACATTGTGGGTAGCACCATCTCAAAGTTTTTACCAATGCACTTTTAACGTTTAGATGCACAAGTAAATTTATGTGGAAGAAAAATCTTCTACACAGGATTCTCACTCTCACCGATTACCGCATGAGACTCTCCAAAAAATAAAAAGGAATGTAAAACTCTAAGGTATATATTTTGTAATACATACCTTGCGATTTAAGTAGTTTATCTTGCTCTTTCATTTTTATTACGGTTGCTTCGGTTCCCTGATGACTTTGATAAAAAGGGTCATGCACAAATCTTGAGCGTAATGCCATTATTCTGAAGTCATTGTGTTGTGGATTGATACCTAACAACTTTCCATTCAGATCTGATGCTTTTCCAGATTCGAAAAAAGCGTCGATCAACCTCTCATACAAATGAACGAACGAGGATGTTCTTATTTTCGAAGGTCTACAGACAACCATACACTAAGCCCAAATACTTCTGCGGCTCAAATTCCATTCTATAACATGGGGATCCCATACACTTCCTCAACTTCACGGACTAATCTTCAGAAAGCTAACAACACCGAACTCTCAATCGTCGCTGCTACCTCAAGCTTTGAATACTGGTCGCCCAATAACGACAGAACACCGGCTGCTACACGGCTTTTCAGAGACTCAAAATCTCGAGATTGTATGCTAAATGGGCGGCATTTGATATTGGCTGGAAACAATTACACAGTGTTCGTGAACCAAACTGTGGACGAAAATAATAACCCAACAAGTGAAGGCATCGACGTGGAAATATTGAAAATTATGAGCTCAAAGTACAATTTCACGTGAGTTCAAGCTTTCTATTTCTCAAGGCTCTTTTTCAGTATGAGTTTCAAACGAATGTTTACCTAGTCATTTCGTTACACTAATATTGTGTTGATAAATGCATTAACTTTGCATTGTCTGAGTCTACACGATATATAAAAATGTAATTTTCACTACTAAAACAAATTTTACCACCAATTTGATGATCAAAGTTTGACAGCATATTCGGCGCACCCCGTTATCCTCGCTGTAGAGGATTTACAATAATGTTGCGCTAACTATTGATATTGTTTCATGTGCAATGAACATTGTTCATGTCCTAAATTGATGGAAGGTTTGAAGTAGTTCAGCCAGCCGACGGCCAGTACGGAGAGTTGAACGCTGACGGATCTGTGACGGGCATCGTCGGGATGGTGGCTCGACACTCCGCCGACATCGGCTTCGACGGCCTCACTGTCTCTCGTACGTCCGGCGATCATCAAAATAGCAGTGAAATTTTTTGTGACAGTCAATTAGATTTGTATCGTAAATTTTCCGTGACTAGAAAATTTTTAGTTTAAATTATATGGATTTCAGTCCAGTTAGCCCATAATTTTCAAATACTATTCTACCGTTTCCATACTGAAGACTCAGAATCCGTAGGAAGAATGGTTGGTTGTGGTTCTGAGTAGAGGTCAATTCAGTTTAGCGTAATTTCTTCTCATCAGTTGCTCATTCCGAATATTCCCACTTGAGGGGGTTGACTCATTTATGGACGAACTTTTTCCTTATTGGGTAGATAAATCCAAGAAATGCAGTACATGTGTAAATAAACATTTTGAAACGTTTTTGCTCATCCTCATTTTTTTAAATTTTTGCAGAGAAAACGATTTATTCGGAAAAAAGTTTTGAGGGATATTTTCCAACGCAAAATAGAAGCTAAACAAATTGATTTCAAAAGTTTATTCTAGTGTCATCGCACTCAGAAAATAATATTGTACGATTTCTTTTGAATATAATTTAAATTGGTAGTTAGTGACATTTTTCCATTTGCTAAAAAAATAAATTGTTTTCAACAAGAATTTATTCAATTAAAAGCCTAAACTGAAAATGTAATCAATAGGGAATGTAGTACACTTAATTACAAATAAAATGAGACCTAAACCAAGTTGCTACGTCAATAAACATGAGCGCTATAATTCCTAGCAAGATGAACACGATTTTTACAGGAGCCCCGGTCACACAACTTATACACACGATAGCTAAATGGTGACTAACGTATCTTCTCGAGTCATGAGCTTTGATTGGCTCATTGCTAAAAAGATTTGACCAGGAATAACTCCGCTTTCATCAGTGCTTTTCAAAGCGAAGAAAGCTCACGGATGTTTCCTTGCCAGTAAGGCAGCTCTCCATCGCAGCGCGTTCTGTTACTACGCAACTTCGACGGTCAATATCTCCCGAACCACTTTATTTAGAAGCATGATATTTAAAATTAAGTACAACGAAGCCTATGAGCACGTATTCAAACACAAAAAATTTTGTTGGAAAGTGATTCAATCCCCTTAATTGTAGTAAGCAGTTTTGTCTGACAAGAACGATTTTACAATCAGTTCTGTTTTACATGTGAATGAAGTCACTTACTGAATGATATCAGTTGGTGCTTCAATTTATTTTTTACTGACGTGACCTTAATCAAGGCGCAAGGGAGTTACTTCCGCAATTTGCATTTACGTTAAGTTTAATTAATAGTATGGACTGGTAGTCCGCTGCCACCAGAAGCAATAAGCTTCGAATTTAAGAATTTATTTATTATATTTGCTGTGCGCCCGCGTATTATCAAATCCCTAGGTAGCGGCCCGAGGTTCTAGGCTCGTGTTCATTGGTGGCAAGTCAATTGTGAGAGGTGAGAAGGGAAATCAGGCACTGGAAGATTTTAGAAATATATTTGGGACGTTTTAATACTGAAAGGCTAGGGCACGCGTTGGGGAGATTACGACACAAAGGGAGCCCGCCCCAAGACGTTTGTATAGTCATACAATCACAGACAACCAGGGTATGATGGGTTACAGACACTCAAGAGCAAAACCATGGAACGATTGTTTATCCTACAATCAAAAGCACAACCATGGTATGATTGTTTATAGACAGTCAAAAACAAACCCATGAATTCAAAACCCGGGACATTATACCGTTCGAAAATTATCAAGGATGTCTACGCAACAATTTAGCCTAAGTCCCTTGCCTGGTCTAAATCGTAAACGACACTCAGAGTCGAGACTCGACCACTCCAATTGTGTCCCGCCGCTCGGTCCCTATCCTTGACCACCCGCGCCCGTGTCTCGATACTAAGTGACTCCTAATCGTCGACCACTCGCGCCCGTGCCCCTGTACTAAGTGAGTCCTAATGATGTTCAAATGCAGTCGTACACCGCTCTCCCCCACGAAAAGAGGGGTTTTGGGAGCAAGGGGGGGCAGGTGGGGCTAGCTTTCCCCGACCGAACTCAGCCGTGACCAACGTCAAGTGGTCACACGGTTTGTTCCAAATCGGGGCGAGCGAGGCCGGCAAATTGTTTTTATATTAATATGGTCCGCTTCTAATTATATGGCAGTCGCTAATGAGCGCTGCGAGAGCGTCCAATTTAATGCGGTGAGTTTTCATTATACATTATACCTCAAGCCAAACTCTGCGACTAATGGTCACAGCCGGCGTTTGTATTTTATTACACCGTCGTAAAAGAGAGCCGCTTTCTACATCGTACTCCCACGCACTATAAATCTTAAGATGAAATGAAATTCTATTTCATACACCTAGTTCTTTTTCTATATATGCGTAGATGCAAATATTTTTCATTTATTGATGATTTTCATAGATCTTTCTTCGTCTGTGAATTTTTGTAATTGAATGCATTTGAACCAGTCATATATGAAGCAAAATAAAGCTACTTTAGAACTGCCATGTGTTTTCCATTATATATGAAATTGCATTTCCTGAGCCGTTGTGTTTCTGGGTTATCGTACTTTTATCTCAAATCCTCACCTAGTTTTCATATCAAATTGCAATCCTAATTTTTCTCATTGCAAAAAAATGAAAGCATTTAATGTCCTGATCTGTTAGCTCCATAAAATTCCCTTACCTTAAAATTCAACATTGCTTCACACAAAAAGTGAAATTTCTTTTTCGTTCTGCAGACACTCGGCATCAGGTTGTGGACTTCTCTAGCGTCTACTTCCACGACACCATCTTCATCCTATCAAAAGCCCCCGGCCAACTACCCCTGATCTGGACATGCTACAGAACCTTCAGTGCGATGGTGAATAATTTAACTCCTCAAATGTTTTGTATCATTCTGCTCCCGTAATGTAGTTTCCTCGATAGCATCTGACTTGGATAGTCGTTTCCGTGCAGCTGACCAAAGAATTTGTGAGTTGTTTTTACACGTGCAATTACTTAATATTTGTTCCACTTTACCAGCCAAACAATTTACTCTAACATGAATTTTACATCGTTTTAATGAGATTACTCTTTTACAATATTGACTAGGCCTTGAATCATACACTACATCCAGGTCGATGATGGGATTCCTTTATTGTTGATCTACAAGAGGTTTCGTAGAACAAACTTTATATCTCAACCCACTTAATCCCATAAATATTAGCTATCCCTTCTAGAGTTCAGCATAATCTCGTTAGAGTTCAATTAATTTTTTTTTCTCTCCGAGTTGCAATCCCAGCCAGAAGCAGGGTTTTACAAGCAATTAGTAAAGGTTTCCTGGTGGAAGAAATGATTTTGAAACATTGTTCGTATATGAAACGTATAACAAGGGGAGTATTTGAGACTACCAAATTTTTTTTTTTACAGCTGAAATGACGGAGCTATCACAAATGTGATTCAAACATGGTTCTTTGTTTTCTCAACAATATGCAATCAAGTTGAAGTTTGACGATTTGACATGAATTAGGCAAATTTTGAATCCAAGAATTTTATTTCTATTTTAAAGCTATTTGTAGGGTTTCGAGTGTAGCATTGAATAATGTGAAATTAGAGCGTAGGATTCTAGGGTAAAAAAAGGGCATTTCACGGTATGGAAGGTCATAAAAAATTCTCATCAGCTGAGAAGGAAAAACTTTTTATACAAATAACACTGATATACAAGCTGTGGTCATCTGGTATGGTGTTGACTGTTTTGAAAATAGTTTAGTATTTTATGCTGATTTCAAATTTGAAAATCGTAATGCTTTATCAAGTCAGGTTTTGAAAACATTGACCAAAATAAAATTTCAAATAACACTATTACTCATCAAATTTTCTCACCACCACGTTTTTAGTCACTTTTCACCCGACACCATACATTATTATTGTCGTCTTTGAAAATAGTTTTACCATAAGGTAATTTGTAAAAAATTTAAAATGAAATAATACTAATCTTTCATTTGCATTTCCTTCATTTTCAGTTCAAAGCGAAATTATGGCTTCTTGAAGTTGTTTAAATTCACCAGATTTGTTTTGCTACGTGTGCGGCCATCTAGAACATGTCATTTCAGATTTTAAAACTATTAGTAAAGAAAGAGTATGAACTACACTGAGATTCATAGGTGGATACTGGTGAGTCCTGAGCACCACTACTCATCTGTTAAACACGTGCATTCAATTTGCGCAGTTGGAAAAGGAAGGCGAAAAAATGGCATCCGGAGTTTCTATGATATGGCGCCAATCTAGTAACCACGCCACAGACCGTTTTTTTAGTTTAGCAAATGCCACCGGCTTTCCTTACAAAACTCATGCTTCTGTAAAGTATTCAGACGTTCCCTTATTTTTTAAACCAATTCTACATGGTCCTGAATGTTATACAATACCAATAACACCTAAAGAATATCCAGTTAATGAAGAAACGCAAGAATAAAATTCTCTTTCATCTTCCAAGCAATGTATCAGACCCTAACGAACAATCCAGAAAAGGTATTAATTTGATGAACAATGCTGATCTTTCTGACATCGTACGGGACCTGGCCATAACGAAAGTCAAAACTGAACTGCTCAATTCACCACTTAAAAAATTTAATTTGCTTGTATAGAGTGTAACTACTTTTCATTTTTGCCACAGACACATGAAGCTTGTGAAATTCTTTGCAATGAGTAATACGGTTTGCTACTATTCGGAATCTGTAATGTCTAATGTCAAGCCTAGGGGAGCATCACAACATTGAACCATGGCGATTTTCATCGACTCAACAAAAACAAGTATGAAAACAGTATTATTACACTATAGAAACAAATATGCCTCAGTCCCAGTTGAATGTTCAAGTCACCTTAAAAGAAACACAATCATGAAATTATTTCGCTACTTTTCAAAAAAATACGCCATCACGAGCATAAATTGTATATCTAAAGTGATTCAAAAGTTTTCATCATTCTCATAGGAATGCAGAAAGGGTACACAGAGTACTGCTGCTTCATCTGCGAGTGGGACAGTAGTGATAGAAAGCTACACTTCTTAGAATAGAGTAGGTAAATTAGAAACAGAATGCAGCCAGGGCTTAAAAATGTCCTTCATGTGCCCTTGATCAACGGTGATAAAGTTCTCATGCCACCCCATGACATCATGCTGAGGCTCAGGAAAAATTTTGGGCGAGCACTAGACAACAACTCGGATGCTTTTCGGTACCTGTGCAACATGTTTCCTGAGCTAAGTTGTGAGAAAGTGAAAGAAAGTGTATTCTTAGGACCACAAATAAGGAAGGTGATTGCTGTCCCACACAACCAAGACCTACTGAATGATACTTAAAGAAACACATGGATGTCATTCAAATCAGCTCTGGCCGATTTCCTTGGAAATTATAAATCTGCTGACAATGCTGACGTTGTGAAGAACTGTTTGAGTGCGTACAAACAGCTAGGTGCCAACATGTCCCTCAAAATTCTTCTCATAGGCTTCATCAGACTGAACATCTAGGTTCAGTCAGTGACGAACACTGTGAACGTTCCCACTAAGATATTTCAGGATAAATTCACGGAATTAAGGTCAATAGAGCGCAGCAATGTTGGCTGACTACTGCTGGACAATTCAACACGGCATGCCAAATACTCAGCACAAACGCAATTCTACGTCCAATCAATTAAAGATGAACAGACTTTAAATTAAAGAATGAAATTCTGTATGTATGGACTTTATGTGTGTATTATATATTAAATTAAACATTACTCTATGTTATGTGTGCTATGTACCTCAGCTTCCGTATTTTCTCAGCTGATTCCGTGTTCATTATTGCTCACGTAACGAAAAATTGGATTGATGAAATATTAATGGTGGAACGTGAATATTTTACAAACGGGAACTGATAGAGAAAAAGGATTTTGATATCCTGAATCAGCATGTTTCATTAGTAAAACAAGTATTGGATACTAAAATATCCCCAACTTCTGAAAATTTGTTCATCAGTGATTCAAAGTTATCACTAATTCCAGAAAGACAAACTTAGGTACAATAATGTGACCGCTTAATAGTTATCAGGGTGAAAATGCAATGAGTAGTACAATACGGGAATAAACGCATAATGAAACGCTCATAAAAATACTGACTTGGAGCTCCTACTATTGCGACTTGAAATAATTTCCTTGTATCTAGAACATCATCTGCGAAAAACAATTTACTGAATATGAAGCAATGCTTTCTGTTATAATAACGAATATTATAGATTCCAATCTCGCAGGCCTGGTTTACCCTGCTGGTGGCGATGGTGGCTCTAGGCCCCGTAGCCTCAGGTGTGGCCGGCCTCTCTCGCTCCCTCGAGGCACAACTCCCGCCTGAAGCACGACAGCCTCCACCCACCGTAGCGGAGTACGCCTTCAACATGCTCAGGTCGTTGCTGCTGCAGGGCAACAGGGCGCCCATCAGGGGCACCTCCATCCTCTTCTTTTTCGGCAGCTGCTACTTCTCTTTCATCATCGTTCAGAGTAAGTTACTTCTTTCACACACTAGCCTCCATTCAGGTTGAAATTAAGTAAAATTATTACGTCAGAACGTTGTACAGTGGATGAAGTGAGAAATCCTTTGAATGTGAGGAAATACAGAAATGAAGTAAGGCCTTTTCTTCTGATTTGAAACGGGATCAGCTACTTGGCATCGATGAATAACGTTTTCAGCCAACGTGTTTATCAAACTACATCTCTTTCAAATTTCCAGGTTCTCTAGAATGTTTTGTTACTGCTTGTATTTTTAGATAGTTTTGTTTTCCTTCAGGAACTTTACCGCGAGGTCCTTCCATTGTGTCTTTTAGGTTGTGCGGGAAACTGTTCAATCAGAAATTCTACTTGCCTATGAAAGTTCATACATATCTCAGCGGTCTTAGTTCATCGGTAAATCTATTTTGCATTGTGGTTAGATGCTGTAAAAAGTTAGATGCTATTCGTTTTAGTTAGACGCTGATGTAAGGTGTGTATTTGTGTGAGCCTGCTGCAAAGTTATTGTAGTAAATTGCAACTCATATATCTGGCATCGGTTTATCAGATGTCTCATCTGACGCCAGGATGCAATTGCGGATATCTGCGGTCGCACCAGCAATTCATTTCAAGCACCTCATAGGAAGCAAAATTTTAGCGTTCCATTCACAACGCGAGTGAGCACCGAACTCACGGTGCTGAATTTTGAACTCTCCACAAGTAGGGCTGACGTTCTTTTATAATTAGACTACAGAGACCCGATGAGTTTTTATCATCCTTACTTAGATCTCGAAAATAGTGGCGTGATGTAAATAAAGGTACCACATCGAAAATTTATTAATTGTGCCACGGAACTGAACTCATGCTTAAATAATGGCAGCTGAAATGAATGCGAAAATAACCTCATATTGCTACTCCTCTCACTCCCACTGCACGCACCTGACACTGCTGCGAAAGCAGATTGCGATTCTACTCTCTCTAATGCAATGAACGTACAAATGTCTACTGTTTGCGAATCCAGGTCTATACTCCGGAGCACTGACGGCGGCCATCGCGTCTCCTCCGTCGGAGTCGGCCCTCGACTCCGTGGAGGACTTACTCAGGGCACGAGACAGCAGGGGGTTACTGATGCAGCAAAGGAAAGGCACACGTTTGGCCTTCAAAATGCAGGTATCAACGAATCATCATCAAATACTAGTATTAATTGTGCTACTTTCAATTTTATATCGTCCTTATCAATCATAGTTTGTACTCTAACGTTCTTGCAGTAGTTGAAATGGAAGTAAAAAAGTTTTTACGTTTTAATTCGCAAGGGCGCTACTGAGGAACTTTCACACGATTTTGAAGAACTTTGTTTCTTAACTCTTCGGATTCTCGATAACAACTATTTTTGGCAGCTGTTCGAATGAACATTTTCTCCGTGCGGAGTATAAATACCCAAATATATCAGTCCAAAGATTACGCAAATTGATCAAGCACATTGTGCATCTGTAACGTAATTCCCTTTTTAATCTTTTTTTCCTTTTTTTTCTCCACGGAAAATTCCCCATTTTCATTTAAAAAAAATGTAGAAGCTGAGTTTTCCCAGCTTCCAAATGAAACACTTCACTCAAATTGATAGATTGTGTCCATTTTCTGACACCTTCCAATGAGAAAGAAAATTAGGTAAAACCTAATCATTGCTGTGGTAAAAGTCGATAGGAACAAGCTGATGAAGTAGAATTTGAGCGATTGGTGAAAATTCAAATCTTAGTGTGCATATGGATAGTGAAACACTTGAATTATTTGATGTACATACCTTTAGAATTGTGAAGCAAACTGTTCATTTCGTTTTATTAATTAAAGTATTCTCGCTTTTTCCTACTTACTCAGGAACTGATAGCAATTATTTTCCAACAGACAGTAATCTCGCTTTGGATCTAGGAATCTGGTGGAGTTTAATAAGTTAACTTTAGCTTAGATTCTAATTTTACAAATTTTACAAACCCAAAATGTTTTCCGACCCTCTCATTACAGTCCAGCCTTTACGTATTTGTAACAGTCGTGCATTCGTTTCATATTATCGTTTGAATAAAACTCCTTCTGACACAGCTTTTATAATGTAACTTTTTCCAATAGAATCGTTACAATTTAACTTGTCTATACCTTCGTTGCAATTTGATTTTATTGTAACATTTTCTTACGATTAAAGTAAGCCCCTACAGAATCTTCACAGTTACACTTTCTCTCAAACACTTTACGGGTTACAGTTTCTTTCTATGAATTCGCTTCAATCGAAAAATTCCAATGGGAAAGTGGAAAGAGAAGAGACCTCGAAGATACTACGAACACGTCTTGTCAAAATAAGTTTATGTGGCTTTTAACTTTTTAGATTTGATGTTTCGCATCTCACATCGTTACCTCCCACTCGAATGTTCGGATTAGCGTTTTCTTAAATTTTCTAATGGAGAGAGAATATGAAGAGGGGTTCGGCTCACTTGAGAAAGAGAAAGTAAGCAATGAATACACCAAATAATTTAACAATCTGCAAGAGAATCCATAATGATTCAACGAGTCAGCAACAGATGAAATCTCCTCTCCAATTTCAGCAGGTAATTACACTCCTATCCACTTGAAAGAAAACTGCTTACACCAGTCCTATCCTGCGCATTTTTTCTGTCCATTTTTTCAGTCCAGTTTCTCCATTTGCAGGAGAGCTCCAGTGCAGTATTTGATGAGTTAGCTTCCATGCTCTACGTGAAAGAAGACTTCGATAAGGATCAGGTAGAGTACTCATATACCTAGGGTGAACGATCCCAGGAAAATTTCCTAATCAGTCAGTTCAACGTAGACAACGTAAACATTTTCGTATTTTTATACGCAGTATTTATCATACATAGCATTGAATATTATGTAAATTATCTGCATCTGAAATTATTTTACGGTTTTATTTCACCATGGCTCACTTCAATGCACTACTTCTATAACTATTATGGAAATTAAATATTTGGGAATGAAATAAAATATACACCTAAGGTAGGTGATGTTCCAGGACTTTTGGACCAATTGCTAAAATGGGTCCAAATTTTTTTTCAAACTTTTCATATTGTTAATTATGGTAAAAAGCTTATTATAGAAGTTTAGAACTGATAGGGTAATGATTCATTTCTTGCTTTAAATTGTTTTCTGTGCCACCGATTTTTACCCTGATCATCCTGATGGGTAAAAAAAAAGTCACTGAGTGTTAGTGGCGGAGCTTTTGAAACACTTTTGATAGTGCGACAGTGGCTTAGTGAAGTGTGATAACAAACAGAACTTTTAAAGTGGTCATTCTCGCAGTTTTTGTTAAAGAAATATAACATTGTCCACGAATGGTCACGAAAGCTATCGAATATATAAATTTCACTCGCACAGTCAGAAATAATACAGATGAAGGAAAGATATCTCTCATACACATGAGAAAAATTGTGATTGTCCCCTGCACGTCAGTAAAGCACATGGTAGAGTCCCTCACCAGAAACGTTGTATCGGCCTAAAGAAGATGAGAAAAGTCGTAAAGCCATAGGTTAGGAGGCCATCAAGAATGCAGCCAAGTATAGTGGTAGAGTAGAGTTTCATCGGTCAAAGAGTAAATAAAAGTTGACTTTAGTGAGATGATCTTCACGAACGAGTACTGTGCTTCGCTACACTGACAACTAGACGGCTCGTATAAAAATTGGATTCTTCAAGATGAATAGGTTAGTGAGGCTCAAGCCACACCAGAAAAGTAGGAGAGATGTTCTGGGCAGCAATTGACCGACAGAAACTGGTTGGGTAGCTCAGAGTACCTCAAGGAGTTAAATTGCATTTTCAGCCATACATTAAATTTTTGACGACTACTTCTTTTAGTCCCGATCGTCAGAGAAATGTTCTTTTACGTATGGTAATACACCTGCTCATGCATCAAGGCCGTGAAATATACTTGCAAGGATCGTTTTCTATGGAGTACATTGTTTCCCTGATCTTCTGACTTCATCTCTATTGAAAATTAGAGTAATATAAAGAAAGCCGACAATAATAAAAGAAAACGACCATATTTATTTTAGGACAGTCTTTGAGCAATTATTGAGACCATACGTGGATACTTACATCCCTCTATTTTTTCAAAACGCGTTCGCCATGGATGACCACGTTATGATTGTTACTGAGGAATGGAGTGATTTCGTTAAAAAATATATCTGAAATAACCAAGTGTAAGCAGTTCATCTTGTAAATGTTTTTTTTTTCATAATAACCATGTAATTTTATTTTTTTTACCTTTCCCGAGAAAAATGCTTCTCGCATATTTTCTTTGGACACTTAAAAATCAATATTTTATCATCAAGAAGAAAATTTCGAATCAGAGCTTGTGTCATTTTAAGATAACAATTATTTTTCAATTTTTGATATATTCATCTAAAATATCAGCTATCAGCGATCATTTTTCCATTTCAACCTCAAAAACAGGATTAGCACAATAGTATTGAACATTGCGGATATCAATCAGGTGTTAGGAAACACAATGGATGCTACATTATCTTTATTACCACCTCTACATTTAGAGTCTGTGTCGTATAAAATAATTGCTATGATAAACGTAATTTTTCACCAGGCTCAGTAAACATGGGAAACAACCTTTGAGGAAGGCTTACATTTATACTTAGAGGGGGGAATTGATTACAACAATAATAAAAATTGTTATTGAATGAATGATACTTGTTTTTAGCTCTTAAACCTCGAAAAATCAATTCATTTTATTCTTTATTTGTCATCATCAATAATTCCATTACAGATAAGGTAAAAAAATTGATGATTACCATGCATTTTCTTCCAAATAACGAAAAGACAGCCAAAAAAGAACAACTGTTTTTATCGTGATGCAGATTTTGAGTGGCCGTTCTGCTTGCTTCACCCCCCTGACATATGTGTACGTGTACACTGTTTCCTTCGACGACATCAAGCTTTACCACGTGAGCAGAACTCCCTTCGAGACGGAAGTGTACGCCTTTGCTTTTCCTGTGGGAGTGCCGTATCGTTCCTGCATCTCAGATTTGTGAGTTTTAGAACCTTGAAATCAAAGTTTGCTAACAGCGTTAAAGTTCCAGGCCTTGCTTAATTTGCTCCCTCTAATTATCATTACAAAAATGGGTTGCTCTATTAGCCCGATGCACTGCTGAGACGATAGTGAGCAGTGGTATTGAGGCTACTTTACTTTGAGACTGTGGCACATGGTAGGTGTTATTTTTGCGGCCAACTGATGTAACTTCATCACGACTCAGTAACGCAATATTCCAGTTTTAAGAAGAATTATCCTAAATCAACCGATAAAGAACTCGTGGACCAAAATTTCGTTCCAAATCTTCGTACCAAAAACATTGCGGTAAGAGGACTGAAAGGCTGATTTGTTTAAAAGCAATGTAATTGCATTTCTCCAATTGTCTGCGCCTATTTCGTTGATAATAATGATTTTAGTGGGTGTAAATGCGATTATTTGCAGCGTCCAAGACGATCTTCCTATAGTAATAATAATGGTAGTTATAATATCTAATAGTTATAATATCAATGCCAAATCTATCCTAAATTGGTTAACTGAGTCGTTTAATGGCTGATTTTTACCTATGTGATGTTACACGTAAAGTCATCATGGCGTCATCAAGATCATTTTATACACCGAGTACAATTCACTCACGAATTCTTCTGACGCCAAACAGCCGTCTATTTTTTCATTACTACATGGAAGACCGAATCAGGTTGTAGATTGAATGAGGGCGTTATTTTGGATTTCATTTGCAAATTTTTTCGGCCGGAGAACTTTTTCAAATTAAAACCGGTTGCTGAAATCACTTTGCTAAATCATGCTAAGAATCGAAGTAAATCGATCGATTGTTTTTTTGTGCATTAATTATAGTTAGACAGAGGAAATGGGGGACTGGAGATAGAATCTTATTTGATAAGACCTGAAGCTGTAAAATACTATATGAATCAACTATATAGTTGGTTCTTATCGTATATTGCTACTTCAGGGCTTATTAAAATGAGGTGCTATCTCCAGTTCCTCATTTCCTTTTGCTAATTATTATTAATGTACAAAAAGTATTCGACCTCATGATTTCTCAAAGTAATTTCAATAACCAATTCAAATTTGAAAAAATTCGTGATGAATTGAGAAATATATTGAGAAGATTTACAAATATGCTGTGTCATTATCATCGATATCAATTACTGTTGAATTACGAATACCGTTGATAATATGTTTTAAAGTGATGTATTACTAATATGAATGGGACTTATTAGATCTTAATTAATTTTCATGCTGAAATCCATGTGAGTTTAACCGATAAGCGCAAAATATCACTTATCATGATGCAGTACGCTAACACAGCAAAATTGAGAACAATTATGAGTTATTACCAGATATGGGTACTTGCGTAACTAAAGTAGTAGATGAGAAAAATTAATGATATAAACAGTTAGCTGCTTTATTTTCAGTGACGCAACACTACAGGTAAAAGTAATTAAGCCAACAAATCCAATACCAGAAATCCTGTTAGTACTTTGAAGTGCACGTGATTAATGAATAACATTTTTACATATTAATAAAGATCATTTTTTGTCCCCAGACTCCAGCGCCTAGTGGACACAGGCATCGTGCACCACCTGGTGTACGAGCGTCTGAACAAGATGTCGGGCTACCAGCTGTCCAACCACCGGATCACGATACCCAAGGTCCCCAAAACAGCCGAGGTGGAATTTGTCTCCCTGGAGCATCTCACCGGCGCCTTCATCATCCTCGGCGTGGGTTACATTGTTGCCACTGTCGTGCTGTTCTTGGAGATTATTTTTACTAAAAACTAAACAAAAATTAAATAACGGTGTCAAATCTGGCACTTTACTGCAGGTTTAAAGTAGCAATGCTTCAGTTTTCATTCCTTGAGAACAGACAGAAAAAAAACTTGGTCGAAGACTTGTGTTAGGATCCCCTATTTAAGTTAGGGATGGAGATTCTACTACTGTTACAGCTTTGTTTTCATCTTTTTAAATTTGTGTCAATTAAATGCTACCGATGAAGCATCTGTTTTTAAGATGTATAGGATTTTATGATATTACAAGCCAATGAAATGTTGCAGACATGGTCTTCACATTCTTTTCCCGTATCGTTCTTAAATTCGTTTTTTATAGCTTGGATCAAGTTCTTTTTTATCAGTAAAGACATGAAATTTATACTATAAGCTATCACTGCTTTAAAGGTAGAAACAAATTTCTTTAACCCAGCAGAACCCAACCACTTTCAGACTTGTTCAATATTGTTCATACCATGAGATATAGTTATGTATATGTCTCTTCATAAATTTATGACGTATCATTAGCCTAGTTTTATTCTAAGTATGTTTTCAATGCATGACTACACACGTAGTCATTGGGCGTTGGGCAGTAGAATGAGCATCGCTGACTTTATCACTTATTTTTCTTTTTTCTTTCTGGAAAGTTGTTATGGACTCAAACACATGTAAAAGAAAGCAAAAACGACGTATAAAATAAACTTTAACAAAAATAACATGAAAGCATTGAAAGATAATAAATTACGACTCTACCAAAATAAAAGAAAACACTATCATAGAATGATACTCATTTTTCATGATGTTTTTGACAGCAAATAGATATATGTAGGGCGTTGCAGCATTTTGCACATTGTATGCGTCAGTTTTTCTTACAAAGAACGCATCTTCGCACCAGGCCTGACACTGGGATGTGGCTTTTATTGTCATACTTTACTTCACTTACTACTGCAGAGTTTGGGCCTGGGCGTGTGTATGTACTGGCTCTCGGTATCTATATTTTCAATAATACAGCTACTATGGTACTCCTGAAACCTTTTTGCGGCATTGAAGAATTGAAAGTGAGCTGAAACAATCTCCGACTGAATAGAGCTGCAATATTTAGAGCATTGACGAGAAACGCCCAGTACCATTTTTTTTCTCCTATGCTTAGGCGCATCTCCGTAAGAGCTCGATCAACGAGGTCGACACCACCCATACTTTCGTTGTAGCGCTTCACTACTGCCGGCTATGTAACATTCATTTCACCCTTTCCTTTGACCAAGCGTTTTGTTTGACCAACAGGTTCACTGACAACTGCATTACCACAAAATGAAACTACGTTGTTATCGTTCCACCTGACAATCTCAATATTCCCGTCTGATTTATACTCATATGATCCTCTTTCTTTCTTTTTCATTTTATCAACGGAAGTCAGTGGACAAGAGCTGAGACGATTGTTTTTAATAGTTTTCGTTGCTCTCTATATCCCTTCTCTCCTAGATGAAGAATCAAGTCATATGATGAGAAAGTTATCGAAGAAAATGTGATGGTCTGTTGTTGTACGAACAGTAACGCTTTCTTCTACTACGCGCGTTCCAAGCAGATCTACGGACTCGCTCTTACTTTCACACTCATAAATGCGAACATAGCAAGACATTCCACTAGAACTGCTTATTAACCAGAGTTTGTACCCGAATCTGATGGGCTTACCGCGTAAAAATTGTTTACAAGAATGGCGCCCAAAGCATGGTACCATGGACTAGTCAATTGAAAGATTTTCACATGCCACTCCAAACATAAGTACGCTCTCATTCAAAATAGCATATAAAGGAGAAGCTTTTGCCATTTTATTAAAGTCAAGGGATTGATTATTAGCAGCAAGAAACATGGATTTTAATTGTGTAAATCTATTGCAACTCATACATTTCAAAAATGCTTTGCATTCAAGATCAAAAGATTATTTACTCCAGTAGTTGTAAAAATTTAGCCTAATGTTTTATGCAGATAAAAAGAGCAGTTCTATAAAAATACTCATCTCATTTTCCTCAATTTTGAAGGCATGATCATTTTTCTGTTGAGCATACCTGTTTGTTTCAACAACCAAGTGATCAAGGATATTTTTGAACACCTTCTCAAATATCTGCCATTCCGAGGCCCCAATAATTTCTTCATGATTGTTCTCTAGAATTTTCTTTGTGTCTGCCTCATCAGAAGGAGAACTTTTACTATTTTTATGAGGGATATGTGAGGTTTTCCAATTAGGGGTGACTAAATTCCTTCTCTTAGAATGAGATTGTGACTGTTCTGGAGCTTCAGCTTCAGGGTAATGCATAATCTCCAGCTCTCCTGCAACTTCATTCGGCATTGCACCAGCTTGTCTTCATCAATGTCTTCTACGTCACTTCCATCACCGCCACTAGGAGGACTAGTTATCACTATATCAACAGGGCTGTCAATTTCAACAGCTTCCTCAATTGCATCTTGGAGAAATGTGTGGCGACCACTTGCCCCGGAAAAAATTGAAATGGGAAGAGACATCTTGAGAAAAATTTTACCTGATTTTTAGAAAAAATTTATTGTCCGTACAATATAAAATGTTTATTTCACTTTAGAAATTTGTTAGAGCGAACTAAACTAGATTTTTTTTCTCGATTTCAATAAAATAAGAAAATGTGTTTCATATGAGAATCGACCCCTCAAATGCCCAATGACTACAAATGTAGTCATCCAAGTTTCAACTCACCTGAAAGCCAAATTTGTAACAGGAGGGATCTCTGAATACACTCGCCCTGTCCTTGAGACTTGACAGCTTACCTAAGTGTCTACCAAAACAATACTAGCCTATCATAGCAAGTAGCAACAAAATACCAAAACGCTCTTAGCACCTCTGGAAAATCTGGAAAAACTGTCACTTCATTAGTGAATGCAATTTTAAATTATAATGAAATGTGATTTACATTGATTGCAGACATACTTTTTGATTATTTCTATGAAATAAAACTGATGACCTCTCTTTATAACAGATTCGAGGTCTGTGGCGATAAATTTAATTTAGGACTACAAATGTAGTCATTGGGCTCTGCTGGGTTAGTGAGATTTTACAATTCTACGGAGAGATATCACTGAAAAGTTCCAGTGATATGCGTCTCAATTTTAGCTTTATATAGACGTTTTCAATGGCAAGCATTATTCGCCCATGTTGTTTCGTCATTAAATATTCCTTTAATATCTTCTGTCTTTTTCATTCAACATTTATTTTTCACTCTCTTTCCTCGTAACTCACCCAAGAAAAGCAATGATACAAAAAGACCCTTATTTCACTATTGAAATTGATAGGCGATGGAGCGCACTAATATATGACAAAGCTGTTGAGGGAAGATAAGTAATGATTACAGCATAATCATTAGGCACAGTAGTAAACTGGAGAACGCACCGTGCTAATTTCAATATATCGTTGTGGTGTGAAGATGAGGAAGCTGTTCATACAATTGATTAGGGCTTGTTCTCT
Source organism: Platorchestia sp. MABIK (assembly GCA_014220935.1). Classification (NCBI taxonomy): domain Eukaryota; kingdom Metazoa; phylum Arthropoda; class Malacostraca; order Amphipoda; family Talitridae; genus Platorchestia; species Platorchestia sp. MABIK. The sequence goes on along the minus strand of JACJUY010001534.1, from coordinate 43,552 downwards.
GATGTTCAAGATAAAATTTGTCTTTTATTCCTCTTAACCTAAATGACACATTACAGTGTACAAAATAACCCTTGCGGAAGATGTTCAGATTTACCGATGCAAATCCACGGTGACAAGAATACAGAAACACTACCCAAGCGGTGATTCCTGAAAGGAACTCCTTGCTTGTTGATTAAGCAGCAGATCTTTTGGGGATCAATGTTGTAAGTCGAACCACGCTCACTTTATGTGAGTGAGAATGCCAACGAGACGCGTTACGAGATACGTTTTATGGAAGCTAGAAGCAAAATTTGCCAATTAACTGAGAGAAACAGGCTCATCCCTGATTGGTAGGTATGTTGAGGTATGATTGTAGGTATGATGCCAGTCTTAAGAACTATAAAGGAATAAAATTTTCAAGGATGAAATATTGCAAGATCTAGATTAATTTTTGTCAAAATGACGTAGCATAACGATGACGTGGCTTTGAGCTTTTCTTGAATCGGCAGGGAGAGGAAGCGAGGGTAGAATTGAAAGCGAAATTAGGTGTTTAATCATTGTCGAAAGTTGAGAAATCGTCATTCGTGTGATTGCCGTAAATTATTTAAGATGCCCATGTTATTCGTATTAAAAATTGATGATATGGGAAGTCATCGGAAGGGTTGTAATGCAGACTACACATAAACTTTGATGTTAAATTAACGAGAACACGCCACATACGAGTCATTGTGGATCCCTTCTAGTCATTCTGAGATACGAGAGCCACACGTTTTCATTTCTCGTAGCTTTGATATTATTCATGTATAAATAAGTGGTTGTTGGTTGTCAGTTTGCCACAAGGCACGTGTTTAACACAAGGTCTCTTATAGAGGAGTAAAGATTTATTTATGACTGCATTTGACATCACCATCAGAAAGCTTGAAAACAGCGATTATTGTACTACGTTTATTTTTCAAAATTGGATTGTAAATTGTGAGGTCACTGAGGGGGTTTAAATCTTGACGTAGAAAACCTGAACATGTTATTCAATTCCATTCATTAATGATATTTCTGCTTTATTTTCTGTCGGGAACGAGGACAAACAGGAAACTTTTTTCAATCATAAAATCCTATTAGAAGTAAATCAATGTAGTTGTGTCAACATTATGCTAAGCGAATTCAGCCACTTAACTACAGCTATCGGATAAAATCAGACACGTCAAATAGCTGCTGTAGAATTTAATCTCAACAAAAAATTACATTCTTATGATTGCCTTTTGGATCTCTTTTACTTGTAAATATTACAGACTTCATTGTAAGTAAGAAAACAACGTCATACGCAGATACGTCATAAGGAGATGCATCGTTCAACGTTCATTTTTAATATTGTTGCTTTAATGAAAAATGTCAATAATGACATTCGATCAAATTAATGGTGTGTATTGTTCACAAGGAAAATTAAATAGATTCATAATCAATGAAATAAGTGAATGCCTATTGATTATAAATTGACCTCGGAATAAGGGAAACTATCTATGGAGGGTTGAAATAACATGGCGCTTTAATATCACAACCGAACAGCCTAATTAATGCTAGAAGTTTCACATTTCTTGCATCTTGAAAAAACTACCATGGGGTCAAGAAAAGAAACGGTGGACACTCTGGACGTATACTGAAAGTAGTCAGTACACTTTAAGATAATAGTTCAACCACAATTATTGAACATCCAGAGTCCCCGTAAATTTCCCCGAATTGCAGAGGTAACCGACAGAGTGATGTCGGCAACGCAGCTCAGCGATTAGCCCACGGACGTCCGCAAGGAGGAAGATCACGGTCTATGAACAAATACTATAGTCAGGTTTATTTAGTGCGGTAAAACAAAGTTTTAAGGAAAAACAGCTACTAGTAAAATTTCAATTACACATCTTGCGAAGTAGATAACTCCCAGCAAACACCAATTAAGATTGTTATTGACCATAATAATGAAGTTTAAGCATCAGCAATTAGGTCCAAGGAATAAGCATTAGCAATTAAGGTCTAGCAATAAGTATTAGCAACTAAGGTCTAGCAATAAGTATTAGCAACTAAGGTCTAGCAACAGGTATTAGCAACTAAAGTCTAGCAACAGGTATTAGCAACTAAGGTCTAGCAACAGGTATTAGCAACTAAAGTCTAGCAACAGGTATTAGCAACTAAAGTCTAGCAACAGGTATTAGCAGCTAAAGTCTAGCAGCAGGTATTAGCAATTAAGGTCTAGCACCAGGTATTAGCAATTAAGGTTTATCAACAGGTATTAGCAATTAAGGTCTAGCAATAAGTATTGGCAATTAAGGTTTAGCAATGAGTATTAGCAATTAAGGTCTAGCAATAAGTATTAGCAGTTAAGATCTAGCAATAAGTATTAGCAATTAAGGTGTAGCAATTAAGGTCTAGCAATTAAGGTCTAGCAATCAGTATTAGCAATTAAGGTGGCTAAATAGCACTAAGGTGGCCAAATAGCAGTAAGGTGGCTAAATAGCACTAAAGTGGCCAAATAGCAGTAAAGTGGCTAAATAGCACTAAAGTGGCCAAATAGCAGTAAGGTGGCTAAATAGCACTAATGTGGCCAAATAGCAGTAAGGTGGCTAAATAGCAGTAAGGTGGCTAAATAGCAAATAGCAGTAAGGTGTCTAAACAGCAGTAAGGTGGCTAAATAGCAGTAAGGTGNCTAAATAGCAGAAAGGTGGCTAAATAGCAGTAAGGTGGCTAAATAGCAGTAAGGTGGCTAAATAGCACTAAGGTGGCTAAATAGCAGTAAGGTGGCTAAATAGCAGTAAGGTGGCTAAATAGCACTAAGGTGGCTAAGTAGCAGTAAGGTGGCTAAATAGCAGTAAGGTGGCTAAATAGCACTAAGGTGGCTAAATAGCAGCAAGGTGGCTAAATAGCAGTAAGGTAGCTAAATAGCTGTAAGTTAACTAAATAGCTTGCATCGCTTATAGTGTGCTTCCAGTGGGCGAGACCTTCATGATCTTCTCACATTTATTTATAGGGCCGGAGTGATGGACCTTCTACTCTATTGAGTAGCTAAGTATTACTGTACAGGTTAACTGTACATAGCGCTATCAGCCACTTCAACCCACCATAATAGTAATCCGATCCTAGGGTCTTCGTAGTAACGAGAAAGTAGTCCTGCGCCCGGCCTTCATCTCTTGCGGGAAACAACCACTCCCCAATGATCTGTAGCCCCCGCCCCCCATAGGCCCACGGGCCGGCTGCTCGTCGGGCTGCTCGTCTTCACATTGCGCAGTTTCATGAATGAACACGTGCTCTCGCAGGTCACGGCGAGAATGACATACGCCATCAAGATTAGGTACTGTGAATGAGTTAAAATGGAGTGAAGATAGAATTGATGAACCATCGGTCTGGGGCAGACTGATGCTCGTGCGTGAAGCATTTCTGAAGTTTTCGAAATTCTTATTCTTTCTGAGCACGTTGCAGTGGCCAGGGCTGCTTTTTTAGCCTCAAAGGTATTAGCGAGAGCACAGCGCTATGACCATTAAGAAAATTAAGTAACCCATATCATTTCTTCAAGAAATCACTTCAAGGAAAAATCACGAAGGATCCTCAAAGCGAGCACACATTTATCTTAGTAATTTTTTAACCATTAATAGCGGCAATTTATGGACATCGCATGAGTCAGGTGAGTTGGATAAAAGTGTCTGAATAAACATCTTCCCGATAATGTTGAATTGCATGAAATGTTTTTTTTTAAGAAGAGATACAGTCCGGGATATCTCATTAACGGAAGATGAAATGAAAATTTATAAAAAGTTGGACTCAGAAAAATACATGGATAATATATCACATGTATTCTGGCTGACCGATCCAGGGTGTTCCTCTTTGTTTCTTTCTGTGGCTTCTACTACCGCAGTTGTGCAAGGAAACATCATTCGGAAAATTTGTCTTGTAGTGGGGAGAATCGAGAACTGATGTCGGAATAAAAATGAACAGAACGAGTCTCCTGATGTGCCTTAAGAAAGTGGGAATTAGTGTGTATAGATTTTAATCATTGTGCCTCTTGTTCGCTAAGTATGTTTGTCTTTCATGGTAACGCATCATTTAATTGGTGAGCATAAATTTGAGCTTCTCTACTTTCAAATTCTAAAAGTTAACGCCAAGAATTGTACAAATAAATTGGCCAGCCAATATTAGGATTTCAGAAGTGTCATAAATGATGTATACCAATTTGTGATTGCAAGTTCTCTGCATAGCAGTCGGGTAATAGGACATAATTTGTGTAGGTACATGTTCGTAAAGTTCTCAATCGTATTATGTCCCAAGCACATTTAGCGAACAGGTCGGGCCTCAAGAGCGGTGAAAAAACATGAAAAATGAGTTAAGGAGTTGTAGGTCTGTCCGTCACTCGAACTTGGTGAGAACACGTAGTCATTTTAATTTTCGTGGGCTCATTGTAGTGTGTTGTTACGTTAATGCTGTGTTTGTGATGTACCCATGCTAACTACATTATCATTCAAATGTTTGTTTGGAAGTGTGTCATTCGTCCAAACCAAGATTCCCAATTCAATGCAAATTAGCAAGGGCTAATTTGCATTGCATTGCATTAGGGACGTCTTATGACATCGAAATACAATTGAAACGATGACTGCGATATGACCTGGTGAATTTCGCCTGGAAGACCTGGAGTCGTGATGTGAGGGTGAACTCCGTAGCATCCGAAGCATGGTCTAGAATATAGAAGAAAAAAATAGAGTCGGTATTCTGAATATCACACCGAACATTGTTTTTTAAGTGGTGTCTTTGTTATGTTCGTGCATGCGTAACAAGCGGAACGCAAGTCTTTCAAGATTTCTGTGACGGAATAAAATTGCTTTCACTCGTAGAGACAGACGAAAAGCGACAGAACGTAAGCCTTTGATAGCTATCGGTTAACAAGACCCTCGCGATTGTTAAATGAGAAGCACAGGGCTTTTGTTTTTGAAACAAACAAACATCGGAATCTAAGGAGGCTTTATTTTCAATTCAAGCCTGATACAAATCACCTTTTACATTAGTTTTTTAAATGCCTTATAACTAACACCAGGACGCCATGACGCTTTCCCCTGGTCAGACCGGTACCCATTTCAGACACCGGGGTAGAGTGGGGTATTGTGCTTTGAATTTTTCTCCTATACCCAACGGAGAAAACTGCCACCCAAAGCCGGGATTCGAAAAGTTGATTCTGAGCCTGATGTAGTGTAAACCATTATTCGACAAGCTTAGACGTCCTCGTTGCTTAGTGCTTTGTGAGATTTTGTACAATACCGATGACCTAACTCGCTTCGGAGGAGAACAAAGAAATATAAACTTTGCATTGTGCGGAAGATTGATATTCTCCAATAGGACACAATGTATAGTTTTGTTGATTTAATTGTTGTAAATAGGTCCTCCTCGACTCGCACTTCCATTAAATGTGGAACTTCTCTTGAAGTTATTTTCAGTTCAAGATTCAACTGCGCGTTTAGCGTACGTATTTTGAAGGTAAGTGAATGTACTGTTTTCAAATTGTTGACTCATTGAAACTAGTTAAAGGAATTGATAGGAGTGTCATAGACTCTTTTTTCCTTTCACCGCTGTCATTTCTTTTGATTGTCGTGACTTAAGGTCACAATTCTTTTATTTTTCTAATGAAGATTAAAGGAGACTTTTCAACGTCCACAGAATAATTATTAATTATCAGTCAATTTATATGGTAGCGTGCCACTAACAACTTCGATAACCAGTCTCCATCCTTAATGGGGAATTAACGAAGCAGGAAACATATTAATTATTTATTCCCTACTAAGAATACAAAATTACTAACACCAGAAATGAATCTAGCGCACCTATTACATTAAATGAATCTAGCGCACTTATTACATTTCGAGTTAATAAACGAATATACGCTTAAGGCGTGGCGTTGATATAAACCTATGCACAGGAGAAATAGTTATGAATTGCTTCGAGGGAAAATGCACTAATTGGAACTCATCTTATGTCGGATTCCAGGAAGGTATGTGCTATGGGCTTTGTGACTGCTTTAATTTACGTTAGTAGTAATACTTAGTTTACACTCGTTATTTGCGAAACATCAAGATAGGACGAAGTCCGGCCCTGCAGGGCGGACTGAATGAGAAGCACCTCTTTACTCAGTCACAGCCCGAAGCTTAATGCCCCTTCGGCTCCCTCCAAGAGGTAGCGAACTCTAACGCATGGCTTTGCACGATATTTGAAGTGTGATCTGATTAATTTCCACAAATAAGCGGTTACGTGTGACTCGAGCGTATTTAATTATATTCGAAAAGGGAAACATTAATTCTCGCTAACTATAGAAGCAATGGAATTGACATAAAGCTGTTAAATAACGACATAAATATAATTATACCAGAACCCTTCTTGGTGTCGACATTAGGCAACTCCTTCGGTCAGTTGACGCTTTCTCTATCTTCTCGTTCTTGAAGTCGGTGTGAAGTCGGTGAGAAGGTAGAAGCAGGAGGTGATAACGTCTAGCGTGCTTACGACACTCCTCACGGCTGATTTGAACACATCATATATATGGAGCGTCCTCCATTAAATGACAGTTTCTCATACGTCGTGGTTAAAAACATTACAGAGACACGGCTTCCTGGCAAAGTAATTCATTGAAGTGCAATTGAGCTAGATAATGAACTCATAGCTTATGTTGCGTACCGTACAGTACTTTGTACATTTTTGCTCCTCTTAGTGTTATTAGCGTATTTTAAGGTTGCAATTGACAGGCTCATAATGTTAGTCCTAAGTATGGCACAAAGAACGCAATTGAAGAATGAGCCTCCCAATCGATGACCTAAGCATACAATTTATCACAATTTGAAGACTAGTAAACTCCTCAAATTGATGTCCAGTATACAAACAAAGCTCTTGGTCCTCTTCTGGTCACCAAGAGCAAGACATTCATCACACAAAATTACCCCACTTGTCATCCATCAGAGACCAGCACCCTGCTGACCGAGCGAGGCATGCGGGCCTTACAAGATTCCGTTGACGTACTCGAGAAGGCGGTAGTGCAAGCTGGTGAATTTTTTTCATTTTCATTGACACAACCATCAATGTGAACTGAATTTGAAAAATGTAGAGAACCAATGTATGAGCTCGGCCATTTGTTTTGCCAAACATCGACTCACGCTTCCTGTGTAATGCCTGATTGATATGCTTAATAAGATCCAAACTTATTAGGTTGATATTGTTTCACTACACTAGGGTTTTTCAGATGTATATTCTTCATTTGATCTTTTTCAAAAACCATTCAGTTTCCCTTTCAAGAAAAAATATCAAACAAATGAGAAAGCGAAACGATTCCATTCCCCTTGATTCCCTAGTAAGACCATTTACCCTAATTTCACAACAAAACTCCAAAAAATAATCATAGAATTATGCCATGTAAGCAGTATTTTCGATATTTTGAATTATACATACTGTTATAAAATTTTAATAAACTTCAACTACTGTATTTAAGAAGTTTGTTTAATTTGGCCTACCTAATTTTCTACTTTTCAGGGTGTCGCAATAAAGATAGAAAAAGAATGTTCAAACACCAATCACTTTTTTTTTTGTTATTCTTGGGTGAATTTCTCAAGTACAAAGGTGAGGAGAAATTCATTGTAACTTCAACCCCTCCCATATAACACAGTAAGTGTGACAGGTTTGAAATGAACAATACGGGAATGATGTATTTACAGTATTACAGATACAAACATGGCTATTGACCATTTTGTATTCTATTTTTTCAAATTACTTATGATAGTTCCTGTTGAAGAATATTATTCCTTATTTTCATTTCATTTACAGGAGTGCGGAGTGAAATGGTCCTTCCTGAGCATGAGGATTCCTCAAGATCATCAAATTTGTAAGTGTTTCGTCGATCACTCTTGGTGATTCTAAAGTACATCCGAACTCAGTAAACTTCATGCTTGAAAATGTTAGGAGCTTCTCATGTTCTTTTTTTAGAAAATAAAGGAACCTCACAGCACGGGATTATATGAGTTCTGTCAGATTTCTGTGCACGGTGTGCATCTCTGATCGAGATCGAACACAGACTTCACTTGTTAATTCTCTCGATGCAAGGACCACGCTATCTTGGGGTGTGATGTATTCAGCTAAACTTTCCTTTACTTTTCTCGCGTAAGTAAAACATCCTAGACTATCCAGTTTTCTCTTTCATCCAAGCGTCTGAAAATAAAATCACTACTCCCAACTTAAAAATCAAGAAAATTATTCTTCCTCATAAATAAGAAGAACTTCAATGCCATTCATTTCTTCCGCTCAATTGTTTGATTCATTGTGCCTGCTGTTGAAAAATGTGTTCAATTCTTTCCGAAAGTTGGTTTTGCTTTATGGAATGTAACGGACCTAATTGCAGCGACAGATCTATTGCAAAGAATCAATGTTAGACACCTTTCGCTACTGCTTTGATACTGTCTCGACGTAGCACAAATCTCCTTTATCGTGCTTTATACATTTCATATCAGAATTGAGACACGGAATTGAAGATACACTTCCATGTCCTTGGTATCAAATGCCTCTTATTAGTCTTTTTTCTTCAAGACAAACAAACTTCATTATTCTACTTCATTTCAATAAATTATCATTCAATCAGAACGCCAAGGTTTTTTATCCAGCTTTTGTGTTTTTATTTGATGCCAAAGAGTAGCAACTACCAAAGAGTATTAACTGCTTCAGAGTTACTACAAAGGTAAGGTCTAATAATGAAGCCAGATGCGTTTTCGAAAAGTGCAATTCTAAAAATTAATTTATAGCCTTAGTGGGTATGAATTTTTGAAGGAAAATTGTTTTTGATATGCTTTGGCATTCACCATAGTATTTTTTCGCTTATCAGTTCCAAATCATAGAACAATGTAGTACATAACTACGCATCGTTGAAATTTTCCTGGAAGTTCTTCAAATTTAAGTCCATTCCATTAAATTATCTGAAACATCAATGAATGTTTTATACTATTATCTTCGTTTCCGACGATAATTTCAATTCTGTTTACATCAGACAACATCTCTCTTCCTTGAACTCCTTCTTGGTGGACTTGCTTGTCATGTCCGACGCTGTCAACGTTGTCTTCGTCACCGATCAAACTTCCGTCGTCACAGGTCGGTGAGGCAGTCAATATCTATCAAAGTTGCAGCGTGCTGCAATTAAATGGTCTCTTTTTTGCTTCGAATGCTTGTGCACTCCTAAACTAATTGTAAATGAAATTTAAATATAAATGAAACACACTCAAAGGAACATTTTTATTTACACTTATAAGGGTAAATTAGTGAAAAATGAGTGCAAATCTACTTATTCAATGGTTAAATAATTTTCAATGTTAAAAAATTACCGAGAATTATTCTTAACGAAATTCCACTCAAGCAAGCTCAATATATGAACCGGCGATAAATCGGCCCATGTTTTCGAAGTAACTTCTTTTATTAAAAATTTTTCGAAAATATATACAGATAAAATATTTATTCGACAACGCGCTTCTGATGTGTATCTGCCAGGAAGAACATACGCATTGTTCAGATGTTAGGGTACCTATAGGATCCGAAGATTGCAGACGCGTTTTCCAGTTGCATTTTTACTGAATTTTAAACCTACAGTTATATGTAAGACTTTGATTCTAAAAGTTAAATTTTGTAGTGCTTTGTGTGTTAATGTCAAAGGTCATACCACATGCAGTTGGACAAGCTCACAAACATCGTTACTCTAAGATATGCATGACAAGAAGCTCATAAAGCCGGTGGAAGGTATCATGCTGAAACCAGAGTGCAGAAACTTGCGTCATTTAAATTCATTCTATCATTAGTTTTTCCATATCGCAGAATAATTGGTCTACACCAATTATTTTAAAACATCAAACTTTAAATTGAAAAGTTGCTAAAACTGCAAAATGATTGTTCCCTAATCAATTCTGCCAAAAGTACAATTTTCAAATACAGGATGGATTTCTCAACACCTCCACGCAAGTAAAAAATGTTATGACATATTTCATGAGTAGCGAAATTCTGAGGCCAAATGAAACTTCTGGGATATTTCTGATTGTTCGAGTAAAAATGATAACATTTACTGAATATTTGAAAGGCGTAAATCGATAAAAAAAACATTTTTTCTGCATGAGGCAATAATACGATCATTTGTTCACTCTCCATGTTGTGCATTCAGTTCACTGAGGAAACACACTCCATTGGTTTGAAAATCCCATAAATTCATTTCTAAAACGTTAGATTCGGTGACTGCGAGCAGGCTTCTCTCTTCCAAAACTTTCATTTTTCCATGAGCACTCCGTTATCAAGCAAATAAAATACGTGAGGTATGTTCCAGCCAGTTTTAAAGTAGAATGAGAGTGTAATTCTTATCTATTTCCAATTCGGATTCTTTATGTAAAATTTTATTAAGGTGGATGGACGCTGGAGTCGCATTTCAGGAAATTTCTATTCCACTCTGGAATTAATTCAAAATTTTTTTCAAGAGAAATCTCCTGATTTTTGTATCGATCAGAAGATGTTCTAGAAGCTAGCAGTGAGGCTCAATTTTAATATTTATGAAAATGAAACTATTATCATTATATTCCCTCCAGATTTCGACAGCCTACTCCACGCCCTGTCCTCGATGTCGCTGCCCACGACGCTACTTCGCTGCAGTGCCGACGACGCCCTCACTTGGCTGCGGCAACACCGCCGCAAGTTCGCCTTGTTCACCGTTGTCCTCATGTGTCCTGACTCCTTCGTGCTGCACTTATTTGAACAGGTCCTGACGGGCTGTTCATTGCCGCAGTTTGTCTATTTGTGCTTTAGAATATAAGTGGAACAGCACATCGCGCGGCAAGCAAATGTGAAACAAAATGTAAGCTTGCTGTTGGGTGTGTTTTGTGTGAGAAGCGATTTGAGCTCTCGCAATACATGCACGGATATGAATAGCTGTTTAGCCTTAGCCGTTTAGCCGTAAAAAACACGATGGGCTGAAAAATCAATACCTGCTCGCTCTAGGAAGTCAGAATTTTTAGGTCTAAAAAGTTTTACGAATGAGCAGAAATGAAATAGGAAATCTAAAATTGGTCGGCAATTCAGTCGTAACTTTTTTTCAGTAATACTGAATAAAAAAATCGACTGTACTCACTTTAAGAAATTAAATAACATACAACACTATAATGAACGCACTAAAATGAGCATGAGATTAATCGATTTTGTTGTTCTACAGTTCTTCAAACTATTACTGTTTTGCTTTTACTAGAAGAATAAAGTTGTCTTACGTTCAATAATTTTTTATTGTCTCTGAACAGCAATGCGATTAAACCAATGGCTTTATGTTACCTTTCAGGTCTCTCATAAATTTCTTCAAAGTTCGTCCGCACAGTGGTTGGTGCTGTCTACCACAGACGTAACAAGTCTACTGGCGCCTGCACTCACGGAGAGCATCCAGGTGTAAATTACAATACTTGCTATAATTGGGTGAACTAAACCTTGCAGAAAACAGAACCCAATACATTAAAAAAATTTAAGGATTGGAACAATTGTTATCCATTTTTCATCATTACTCGGCATCAATTACTTCGATCAACAATGATAACAACGATGTTTATTCAACACATGTCTAGCTGCGAAATTGACCAAAGGTCTTTATCGCAATTCTAAGTTAAGATAGAGGTTGAATGTAACTTTCACTCTAAAGAAGGACCAAACAAAATTAGGAATCCGGCTGAAGTCTTTTTAGTTGTCTCATGTCAGCGACATTAATTGGCTTTAAATATCGTAATAACAAGCTTTAAAAAGCCTGAAACAATTACCTTGATCGCAACAGTAGATTACACTGTTATTTATAATTAAAACAATTTAACTCGTAGATATTGTTCCACAATATGTAAGAAAATGGATTAAGATTTGCATTGTAGACCCATGATTTCAATTTTTTAACTTTAAAATTTCGGACAAACGTTTGGCTATTTCCAGGTTGCTGTGGTGAAATTTGGAGAACACTCCACAACTGTGTTCAAGTCGATGCTTCGTGAGGATAGGTCAATAAGGTCAGTACTAGATAACCCAAAAAGCCAAGAAATTCCACCACGAGAAGAGAATTTAAAGTCTGTGGCCTTCCTCGACTTCTGTTATTTCAGTACTCGCGAACTAACATTCTGTGAGTTTAATGAACTCATTGAATCATTTCATTCTGTAAAACAAAAAATCTAAATGCGCAGAGAGCAAGATATATAAGCACCGTTAAGTAACTAATTTGGACTCATTGAATCAGAAAGCATCACACAGCTAAAGAATAATATTTCAATATTAATCACCAGAGGTTAAATTGTTTCCGGTATATCCCAGAGGTGATCACAAAACTTGAAATGCTCTCTAATATCCAGTCTTTCCACGTTTGAAAATGCTTGCGCTTCCAAAGTAAGTTCTTAATGATAAAGATTATGAGTTCATAAAATCCAAAACCTGGTTTGACATAGGTGTACATATTTTACCGCAACTCTAACTCGTTAGTGAAATGATGTAAAAATTTTCTTATGTTTATAATCTTAACTTAAAATCAGCAGAAAAAATTATGCTCGAAGCTGAACTCAACATCAACTTCAACTGCTCATAACTTAATTGATTGTCCTTGTTTCAAATCTTATTTTATGATTCCAGAGACTAATTGAATTAAAGGAAGAAAGTTCATAGTCTATGAATTCATGCCGAATGAATAGCATTATCGAATTTCTAATGATGAAAATGCGTTTTAGTCCAAATTTATTCATAGTGTGTTTATCCAGCCTTGAACATTCCAACGAGTGCTTAAAGAGGGATTACACATTCGAAGTTTTGAAAAAAAACATATTACAAAGATCTCAAAAAGTACTAGTGCTCAGCCAACTCATCGTGGGTAACAGTGGCAACTGACGCAAAGTTGCATTTATTTTAAATGGAATTTAAGCTATTGATCCCAAACGGGATGTCTGTCCTGGAAAATTTTACAGAGACGATTCTCACTTCTAGAAGTTACCCCATAATACTTGGAGTTCCCACTTCTATGATCAAATTTTCTAAATCAGTAGAAGAAAAGAGGCCATAACTGCTAAATGTAGTCTTTAATGCCTCATTCGGCGTCATTGCGCCAAGACGAGATACCTAATAGCTCAAAAATCAAAGCTAATGCTTTTACAGGTTCGAAACGGTCTTCGATCAACTTCTCAACGCACCACTTCGCTCCCCTTTTCAATGGCCTCCTTTTAATGTAACTCCAAACTTGAATAATTCGGTACTTCGTGTTCCATTGAATGACGTGGAGTCACCAAATAATTCGTCAGTTTCATGGACTAATTTTCTGCAATCCAACAAAACCGAGCTCTCAATCGTCGCTGCTACTTCAAGCTTTGAATACTTGTCGCCCAATAACGACAGAACGACGGCTGCTCCACGGCTTTTCAGAGACTCAAAATCTCGAAATTGTGTGCTCAATGGGCGGCATTTGAAATTTGCTGGAAACAATTACAATCTGTTTTTGAACCATAGTGTGGACGAAAATAATAAACCCATATGTGAAGGCATCGACATAGAAATGGCAAAGATTCTAAGCACGAAGTTCAACTTCACGTAAGTGTGAGCTTCTGTTATATTTTCAGCATGAATGATTTGTTTATTTGTTTATTTGTTTATTGATTTGTTTATTTCGTTGTATAATGGAATTGAAAGGGCGATTTTTGGAAATCTTATGCGTGAAATAAAAAGGAGAACCAAAGTAAAAGGGAACTCGGTTCATTTTTACCCATAGACTTCAGTTAAATCTGATCAATGTGCGATGAAATTAAATATTGCCTCCACTATGTAAATTGGAGTGTGTTCGAATGCTTGTGTGTGCGGGTGTGTGTAGGTCTGTTTCTTGGTGTGTTGGTTTGATTGCTAGAATTCAGTTGCATGTGTAGGTATGGCTTCGAATGTTTAAGGAAAATGTTTTTGAGTTTTTAATGGTTAGGCATAGTTTTTTTTCGAAGAAGGTATAGTAATATTAGTTTCTTGTAGTTTTTCCCAAGTTGTTCATTACCGTCTTTTGGGTTTTGTTTTACAGCACTGATGATGGAGTGAGAGATTCCGAAACATTTGCAATAAAAAGAATATTCTCTTTCACTTTGGTTCTCCTCTTCATTTCTCGTTGAATTATGTTGGAGTAATTGCAGCATTAAACGCTGATCATACTTTTGCAGCCAAACATATGTTCTACATATGTGCTGACTCATTATGGTAGTGAGTCCACATTACACGAAACAATGTTTTTCTCGTTGCTAGGAAAGCATTCCCTTCAATTTAATCTTCAGGAGAAAAATTGTTCGAGTGAAAACATGTGCGCAAGTGTTTAATTAGCGTGTAAGAACAGTCAGGCAGAAATAATGAATAAGAATACTTTTTCTGATGGTTTTAGTTTCTTCGTATACAAATGATAATAACATCAAGGAGACATGAAAGCTGTAGAGCAGAATGTATTTCAATAACGCAATTAAAGGAGTGAATGTCTGACAACTTTTTTCCATAAAATATTTTCAGCACAGGTTCTTGAATGACAGCCCATTCGGTACACCCTGTTATACAGGAGTGACATTAATGCATCGCCAACTATTGGCATGGCGTTCATGCTCTAAACCAGCCATTCTCAACCTTTCCTTCATCATTGACCTCCTCTGCTTTATTTATTGAATACACAAGTCCGAAATTTACCTCAACCAGGGGTAAATTTATCCCTGGTTGAAAACTTCTGCTCTAAACTGATGGAAGGTTTGAAGTGGTCCAGCCAGCCGACTCCCTGTACGGAGGGTTGAACCCTGACGGATCTGTGACGGGCGTCGTCGGGATGGTGGCTCGACACTCCGCCGATATCGGCTTCGACGGCCTTTCCGTCTCTCGTACGTTCGCTGATCATCAAAATATTTTCATAAAACAAGGTTTCCCCGTGGGATTTAGTCTGAGTGATGGGTATAGTTCCGTCATGTAAGGATCTTTTCAGGCCCTGATTTTCAAATGTTCTTCTGCATTTCCTACACAGTGGCTCAGAAATCACTAAGAAAGTGATTTTATGTGGTGGTGCGCGATTCTCAAATTCATTTACTATAATTTCTATTCATCGTTTGCTCTTTCACGATGATGATCAAATCATAATACCCATTAGATAGATGCGGTGAAGCTACTCAAAAGATGACAGTTGAACAGGTCTTTGGACACGACAATCAGTTTCGTTTCTCGTGCTCCTGTTTCTCAAAATTATTATCATGCAAATATTTTTGGACCGAATCGTACTTTTTAATACACCTCACTAAACAAGAGTGTTTTTCACAGGGTATATTTGCGCATGATGTAACTAATACAAAACAAAGGAAATTGAAACATGCAGCTTATTTTTGATACAAAATGAAATCATCGACCCCAATGTGCTTTTGAATTGCAGTGTCTTTACATCATTCAATGGAAACATTTTAAAACAATGGAATGAATTATTTACCCCGACCACGAACAGTGTTCCAAATAAAAAACAAACTTAAAATCAAACAACCCTAAAAATTGCACCTGTTGATCAAAAAGAAACGAAGGTCTCATTGAGATCAATGGTTTCATTTCAAGTTGTATTTTATATTATTACAACCATAAAAATAAATCCCAAAAAAGGCCACACCTACTTTTCATTTATTTCTATAGAATATACTGTAATACAACATTTTACGTGATTAAAAATAGTTTTTTTTTCTACAGACAATCGGTATCAAGTTGTAGACTTTTCTAGCGTCTACTTCTACGACACCATCTTTATCTTGTCAAAAGCACCTGGCCAACTACCCCTGATCTGGACCTGCTACAGAACTTTCAGTGGGAAGGTAAATAATTTGGATCCTCATTTGCTTTGCATCATTCTGCTTCTGTTTTAGTCTGCTTGATAGCATCTGACTTGAGGAATCATTTCCATTCTGTTGGCGAGAGTCTGCATAGGTAATTTCTACATGCACCGATGCATAAAATATAAACCTCACTTTAGCAGCCAAAAGTGTTCTACAGCAAATTTTACATTCTTTCTTTGAGATCAATCTTCCGTAGTTTTCGAGTATACTGAATCTTGGAAGATGGGATTCCTACATTCTTTCGTGGATATTCAGTAGCTGTTACACGGCAAACGTTACATTTTATTTACCCTATCAATTCCCTAAAGCTTTAGTTGTTCTCTGACAACTCAGCAAAACCTACAAATCTCACCTGTAGATAAATACTTCGTCGTATGAGTTGCAGTCCCTGTCTGAGATTAAGTTGAGTAAGCAATTGGCAATGTTTCCTGCTAGTAGAAATACAATGGATGAGCAAATACAATGGATGAGCATCTGAGTTTTGTAGCGGAGTACGTGGAACGACCAAGGCTTTGTTCTCTTATTGCACCGAATCCTTAGGGGCCATAACAAATACGATTCAAACTTGGTTCTGATTTACTAAATTGCTTGCGATCAAACTGAGGTGCGACAACTGTGAACAAATAGTGTAACCTGTACTTCGAGTTCCGTTTAGAAACCAAATGCTAAATTTCCACCACTGATAACTGAGGGATGATAAAAAATACCAAGCTCAGGATTATCGGCCATAAAATAAATATAGATCTGTTGAAAACAATAAAAACAATTTTTGTCAGTAACATGAAAAGGTTTCATTATACAATTGTTTATTATTTCAATGGCAATATTCGGAGTGACAAAATTATCGCGCTAATTTGACTGCTAACTAATTTCGAGCCTGCGATCATGCAAAGGAAAGTACAATTAGAAAATGGACGTATTGAATCACCTTCAAATTTTTACTTATAGAACTAATTCCTGAGACTCGAAATAATGGAAAACTTTTCTTAGAATTTAAGCATCAGCCTTGAATAATATCGTCAAATATTCAACGATTCTTTATACTACAATAACTAACTTTACACATTCTAATCTGTCAGGTTTGGCTTTGCCTGCTGGTGGCGATGGTGGCTCTAGGCCCCGTAGCCTCAGGTGTGTCCGGCCTCTCTCGTTCCCTTGAGGCACAACTCCCGCCTGAAGCACGACAGCCTCCACCCACCGTAGCGGAGTACGCCTTCAACATGCTCAGGTCGTTGCTGCTGCAGGGCAACAGGGTGCCCATCAGGGGCACCTCCATCCTCTTCTTTTTTGGCAGCTGCTACTTCTTCTTCATCATCGTTCAGAGTCAGTTACTTCTTTCATTTCGCTCGCATTGTTTCGAGTAGAAAATGATATATTGAAACATCGTTGCAAACTAAAGTGAATGGCAAATACTAAGTACACCAGTAAATGTATTACATGCATCAGGTTGACAGCATGCGGAACAAAATGAAAGCAGCTTTGCGAAAATGAGATTCAGATTACTTTGCAATAATAAGACTTTTATGGTTTGCCATTATTCTCCTGAAATTTTCTAGGTTGGTTCAAATTTTCATCACAGCACGATATTCTAAAGGTAGAGGAGTTATTTTTTTCGCGGAGTTCTTTTCCAATGGTCCAATCGTGTTCGGGGAAAATTATTCGTTTTGTAAAGTACCAGCAAAAATATTTCACTCCTCTTAGTTGTTTTATTTCACCTGTTATCTATCTAGTAGGCTGTGTTTCAGCATTATTTACCTAGAAAGGCATGCATTCATGTGAGGCTGCCGCGAAATTGCTGATGAGAAATGCACTTGTACGGTGCGGTAAAATTTTTCTTTATCCGTTGGAATGAAATCCTTTTCTCTTTTCTACTAGTTTTCTTACGGGATGGTTTTAGATAGTAGAGTACTTTCGTGAGATAAATGATAAAGCAGCATTTGTTCTTTTGCTCACTTATGGTTAACAACGCAATTCCTAACATTTTTGGTGAAAGAAAACGAGATTTCTGCTATTGTGATTCCGTTCAAAATATTTGCGAGGTGTTTTATCTATGTATATGAAATAAATTTGATCTCATAAGATTTTCGGTCAGATATTGGCTGCGTAATCGAAACATAACATTTCCAAATTTACACGATCGCTTTTTTATATTGGATTGATAAAATGTAACAGTCAGAAGCACAGTCAGACTTAAATTTAATACCGTTGCCTAAAGCGCCAAATTATTCAGTGATGCTAATTGTCAGGCATGTATAATGACATAATTCCTTCAACCAACGCTACAGTAAAGTAAACGCAGAATTTCACATCGAAGTAAATCCCTTGTAAAAGCTCTTCTCAGTTTTTCTGAACTTTTTTAATAAACTTCGAAATCAATTAAACATGCAAAATACGAGGCAAACTTTATTTCTAAGCGATAATTACTGATTGACTTTGAAATTTGCTTTGGAAGTAGAAAAAAGATATACTTGTTGCACAGCCACTGCGTTCGAAAATTTCAGCAGCAGTCAACTCCGGACTTCCTCCAACTGCAGCCAGAATTATTAATTTGGTTCATGCATGCAAGTACACCGGTTTCAATAACGAAAGTACACCTCGACAAGATGTAACTTCTCATTCGACGAAAACGGTAGCAATTTTGAACCATCGTCATGTTAACAAAAAAATTGTCTGAAATATATTCAGTGTCATTCAAACATCTCGATATTTAAGAAAAAAAGTTTTACTGATAAAAATAATATTTCGCTGAGAGGTGAAGTAGAGTTTCTCTCGCAAAGATTTTCTCTCTGATAAAACGAATGTCATGTTAAACATCAAAGTCTAAAGGAGACAGGACTTTCCCTTTGTTAATTTTCAAGAGCCATTGTTCGTAAACTTCACATCATTACAGGTGCAGTTCTTCACACATCTGAATTTGCCACGATGACGTTTAATGGCCAGTAAAAGGTTAAAAGTTCAGCAGAGAACACGCGCTTGCCAAATGTAAATGCTTGATTTTAAAATATGAAAGTAAGAAGGCACCGTGACCATCTTCAGATACGGATCAAACATTCATTTTCAGAATTTCAGAATGAATGCTAAACTTCAACAAACTGTGAGTTGGCTAAATTAAGTTGATTCAAACTCAATTTTCAAAACAAGGGAGAGTGGAAAGATAAATTAGTTGCAAAATTTGTTAAGATTTTAAAATTCATGAAGTGGATGTATCAGAACCAATCACGTTTAAATCATTTAAAGCATCTTAGCCATGAATACACAGGAGTAAATATTTTTAACATTAAACAATACAGGGCCTATACTTCAAAGAAGATTTTGAATTAGAAGACTATTATGTGCCAGGCACACATGAGTTGGCATTGCATTCAAACAACTTACACTCATCCGAACTTTCTACGTAAATAAAGACAGCTTCTTTCGACGCTTTTAAAATACCAAAACACAGAAGCAAGCACATACTGAGACCTGAAGAGAGAGAAAATAGTGAACGCAATTTTGTCATAGCGAATATTCTTCCGACAAGGAAACTGCTGACGTGAACACTAGCAACTGAAAGGACTTGCACACAAAAATTACATTGACACACTCGGCCTGCCATAGCATTTTAGAAATCACCTTTTAAGAATGAGCCACCCAGTCACGCGATCGCTTCCTCTAAAAACTTGAACGCATAAAAACAAAGCTTTCGCTCTTCCAGGCCTATACTCCGGAGCTCTGACGGCGGCCATCGCGTCTCCTCCGACGGAGAAGGCTATCGACTCCGTGGAGGACTTACTCAGGGCGCGGGACAGCAGGGGGTTACTGCTGCAGCAGAAGCGGGGTACACGTTTCGTCTTTCAAATACAGGTGCCAACCATTAATCATCATATAATAGCATCCATACTACTTATTTGAATTTCGTTTTTTCCAATCCCCGTAAGCAAAAATTTTGTTCTGAGATTAAGCATAAAGTTGTAAAAAGCTTAGCTATCACTGGGAAGCTCCTCCGGAGAGCTCTAGACCAACCTTGTTTTGAGGGACTTGCATTAGTATAACTCTTCTGATTGCTCAGAAAAAGCATTTCTGGCAGCTGTTTTTGAAATGTAAACATTAAAAAAAAAACTCTCCTTTTTTAACGCTCCAGACACTCCGTGATTTCTATGAAGCCAGAGATTCTTTTCAGTGAAAGAATACTAAAAATACTCACTTAAACGAAGATCAGAGATTCTTTTCTTCAGCATTACGCACAAGTTAAGCACAAAGTTACGCACATTTACAATGTTCTCTTCTTTCTTCTCCCACGCCTATCTCCCAACCGCTCAAAATAATAAGGAAACTGAATTACTTTCTCATTCCTTTAAAGTGAGTTCATTTGGGAAAGTTGCATTCCTTTAAAAATAACAGAATAATTTTTCCGAAAGGTAGTCATCAAGAGAAGACTCAATCAGCATCCATAAATGTTGATTCATTCATGAATGGCTAGTTCTTAATTTTTGGGAACTGCATTCATTGAGTCCCAGTGAATTCTTTTTTCTACTCTTTTGTTGAAGTTTAACTTCCTATACTTTTTGCACAATATTACACAAAATTATAGTAATTAAACATTTACCGACACAGTGACTGCAATTAAATTATCAGAACAAAATTCCCTATTTTATTGTCGGAGACAGTTAAGCACAAATGCATCATTCACCAAAAATTATCTGTTGTTGTATCAAACAAGAATTCATTTAAAAAATTTGTCAATACGTTTTCAGGTCTAGCTGTCTGGCGATTGTTGCAATACATTATTTGCTGTCTGGCGATTGTTGCAATACATTATTTGCTG
>JACJUY010001534.1:10587-22689 GCA_014220935.1 Platorchestia sp. MABIK | reverse complement strand
TCTGGCGATTGTTGCAATACATCATTTGCTGTCTGGCGATTGTTGCAATACATCATTTGCTGTCTGGCGATTGTTGCAATACATCATTTTCTCAGATAGTCTTTTAAATTTATTTTTTCTACGCAAATTTTAAATTTCAACTTCATTCTGCACAATTGTTAAAATTGAACTATGTCCTACACTGTAATTTGAATTAAGTCCAGGATAATTGTTTTAATTACACTCTTAATATAACCTTCATTGCGATTAGATTTTCTTCCTTTGCACTCATTGCATTTTCGTAGTTACATCTGCAAAACCCATTAAGAAGAACCTTCTAAAATGAACAGAGTCAAACATATGAACGTTATGGATACGAGCTCCTCCAGATTTTTCGTCTCTTCCTTTACTCGCACCGTTGTCGAACTATCTACAAAAGTTCACCGTTTAAAAATTATTTGCTAAGCCCTTTAACTCACTCATCTAGGAATGAGAAATTATGCACCGAACAAACTACTAGATCCGATTTTAGCTGAAAATTACGAAGGAAATTGAGTCATCAGCTATGGATAGACTTTTCTCTCATCCGGTTCAGATTATACCCTCCATTACGTTTTGATGGAAAGTTATTTTCACATGTCATGTTTAATCACGATCTTTTATTATTGAAGTTCTATCTCATGTTCAGGAGAGTTCCAGTGCTGTATTCAAGGAATTAGCGTCCATGCTCACCTTGACAGAAGCCTTCGATCAGGAACAGGTGAAGTTACTTTAGTATTTTTAACGCATTCGCGATTAAATGTCTCCAGTGACAATTTCACGAACATAAAATGTTTTTTTTCTAGTACTTTTTGCGTGGAATATTAACATATAACTTCAAAATGATTCTACTTGAATCTCTTTACCGTGTGAATCTGACATAGCCGACTTAATCTGTAATTTAGAGATGCGATGCCATTTCACTTGTAACGACAATTTTTTCTACACTTAAATAGACCTCCATCGTTTATAATTCATTCATTCATATTTAAAATTTTAAGACGTTTTAGATGCTACATTTGAAAACAACGATGTGCAGTTTCACTTCTAAAGATGTAAGTCCAGTTTGAGCTTATGACAAATTCTAACATTCGTTTTAAAGTTTATATAATTTTCTCTTCGTAGGTGAAAATTGACTCATCGTCTAGTAGCGTTTGAAGTAAATGGTGAAATATTAAAATTTATATCAGTGTTCGTCTACTCTTATCAGCTCGACCAGAATTATTGTAGAAGCACATTATTCTTTTTGATGATGCAGATTATGAGTGGCCGTTTTGCTCGCTTCACCACCCTGACGTACGTATTCACTGTTGCCTACGACATCAAGCTATATCACGTGGGCAGAACTCCCTTCGAGACGGAAGTGTACGCCTTTGCTGTTCCTGTGGGAGTGCCATATCGGTCCTGCATCTCAGAATTGTAAGTTCTTGGACAGGGGCACCTAAATTGGCGATCAGCGCAGATGTTCCATTTCTTGGTCATGAAAGGATTATCCAGACAAACTTGTGCTTACATTCAAGACTTTCATCAAACTTTTGATTCAAATAACAGCCTCATAGAAAGTGAATAATTTTGTCAGGTTACACGATGGCTCTGACACATGACGAGAGATGTTTTCGCTGTTATTCGATGTGGCTTCTGTTTGCGTACTTTGTTATGTTATCAACGCTTCATTAACTAGTTTGGAAAAAAGCTTTCCCTCTTCTAACAAACACGAGTTCTGTTATATTCTCGTTCTCGTATGCAAGAATTAAAAACTGTCAGATGGGAGAACTTCGAGATAAGATACTTCCAAACATTGAAACTAGAATTCGGATCCATCATTCCGATTTTAATATTTATGAGGAAAATGTATAATTATGTCTTCTTATCAGTGAGTGTGACTCTTCCGATCAAACAGTAAAGATTTGATCTCTATGATCACTGTGTCAATATCGTTTACAATGCTGCTTGGATGTGAACAACATGAAGCAGTTCGGGGGAAGGAAAGTCCTATTTTCAACGTGGAAGGATCTCAGTAGCTCCACGAAATGTTTTAAATCTGATGCTAATTTGAACTGCGCCCCAAAACGTGATTCATCTTTGGTCCTAATGCAATGGTAGGACACACTGAAAATTCAAAATGCAAAGACAATTTTGAGCTCTCTAAGCAATTTATGCGAACCAGCTAAGTCCTTCGAGTAAAAAAAATAGGACAAAATAAGTTTGCCGCGAGATTTTCCGTAACAGATCACTAAATAAAGAATGTTTTCATAACACCAAACCATCAATAAGGAATTCCGCCAGCTGCCCAAAGCACAACATATCATTTGCTGGGTAAGATTTTGAAACATGACTGAAAATCATTTTTTATCGCCAGACTCCAGCGCCTAGTGGACATGGGCATCGTGCACCACCTGGTGTACGAGCGTCTGAACAAGCTGTCAGGCTACCAGCTGTCCAACCACCGAATCACGATACCCAAGGCCCCCAAAACTGCCGAGGTGGAATTTGTCTCCCTGGAGCATCTCACCGGCGCCTTCATCATCCTCTTCGCGGGTTACATTTTTGCCACTGTCGTGCTGTTCTTGGAAATCATTTTTACTACGAACCAAACAAAAAGCACAACAGCGATGTGAAAACCAACACTTGACTGACATGGTTTAAAGTAGCAGTGCTGTTGTTTTCATTCCTGGAGAACAGACAAAAATAAAAACTTGGTCAAAGACTTGTGTTGGGATCCTCTTTTTTATGCAAGGAATTGAGATCCCACTGCTGTTAAATCTTTGTTATGATCTTTTCATCTTCGTGTCAATTGAATCTTACCGAAGACGCATATTTTTTCAAGATCTGACGTATATAATGATTTCACAAGCATCTAAAATGTTGCTGACCCGGTCACTGTATTCTAATCCTGTTTCGTTTCTAAATTCGTTTTTTTAGTGACTTGGATCCCGTCCTTTTTTAACAGTAATTTTATAAAATGAATAATTTGAGCTGTCACTACTTTTAGTGTGAAAAAATTAACGTTAAAATAATGTTATAATTCTACTGCATGAGATGTATAACTAGAAAATTTACTTCATAACCGTCTCGATTATAATCGTATACACATTTTCTAAAGCAATCATTATTCGCCCATGCATTTTCGTTATTATATTTTTCAAGAATATCTCTTTTCTTTATCATTCAACATTCATTTCCCTCACTTTCTTGCCTCGTAACTCACCTAAGGAAAGTAAAGTTCATACATGAATTTATTTCACTATTGAAATTTATGGCCGATAGTGCGCAGTTTTAGGAGAAGAGATAGATTAGACAAAGGAATAAACTGGACAACGCACCTTGCGAATTCCAATATATCGTTGTGGTGTGAAGATAAGGAAGCTGTTCATACATCCATCCAAATGTACTTATTGTGCATAATTGCAATCATTGTGCACCTTGGTAACTAAAAATGTATGTTTTTCATGTTAGTGCATATTGTAATTGGTGTGTAAAAATTTGCTCTCCTTTTATTTCAAATTTCTTCAACAATTGTTGAAGGAAATTTGCCGGCCAATATTAGGATTTCAGAAGCGTCATAACTGGTGCATACTAATTTGCAATTGAGCGATCACTGAATAGCAATCGTGTTATAGGATGTAATTTATTTAAGTACAGCTTTGCAAAATTCTTAATCGTGTTGTTTCCCAAGCATTTATAGCGAACAGATATTGTGTCATGAACACAGGAAAAAATTGTGAAAATTGGTTTATAGAATTGAAAATTTGTCGGACACCCAAACTTTGTTAGAATACGTAATCATTTTAATGTGTGGTGGCTCATTGTACAGTAGTGTGTGGCTGTGTTAATGTTGTGTTTATGTTAGTCAGTGGAATTAAACAGCACGTTGATTAAATCGACAGGCTACACATTTCCAAACCACGTAAAATTACTAAAATTGAACTATACAGGATGTTTCAAAACAAAATTGCACCCCGAGTACAAAACGGTTAAATAAACACTTTTTCGTCTACGAAATCTTCCGAAAAAATCGTGTTATTGAGGTATTAGATGTTTGATGTTTTAAAAAATGAAATTAAATTACACTCTTATATACGTGTCCGAAATTACTTGAATGGTCAATTTCCTAATAGGTGGATCGGACGAAATGGTCCTGTTGCATGGACTCCTAGATCTGTCGACATGACTCCACTCGTTTTCTTTTTTGGGGGACACATGAAAAGCCTTGTTTTTGTAACACCCATTGAATCTGAGGGAGATCTCGTGGCCAGCAATGCAGTGGCTGCCGGTGAGATTTCTGAAATCAGAAGTGTTTCTTATTATCCGGTAGTCGTTAATTAAAAAAGTTCATTAATGCAAAATTGCAAAAGTGGAACACATTTTGAGTAGTTGTTGTCGAGTAAAATCGAAATGAATATTGGAAGTAATTGTGACGTCTAATTTCGTCCTTTGAAACAATAAACGGATAATATCTCAAAAACCGATTTTTTCAGAAAATCTTATGAAAGAAAGTGTTTATTCGGCCATTTTCTACTTGGTGTGCAATTTTGTACCTCTTGTTCTGCAACACTTCCCACAAATATTTTAGAGAGAAAAAAATATAGGAACGTGTAATATAAATACGTGAATAAAGGTCTAAAACCTGATTCTTTCTATGTGTTAATACATTTTATTACTTGGCGACTGAACTTTCGTCAGCATTCATTTCCAACTACGTGTCATTATTACAGCAGCTCTTGTTCTGAAAAAGTCGTAAGCTTGATTAAGAAAAAGGACATCGGCCAAAACCTAAGCGAACGTATTGTAGAGCCCCACAATGAAGGTGTGTGATATCCGAAGATATGTGCACAATTATGTGGTCTTGTAGCCTTGGTTGGAACCATGATACTTGAGTAGAAATCCCGGAATACGACTCTCATAAGCCTCGAAATGGCCGTCCACAGAAAATCAAAGACCGTACTGTTCGAAAATTGGTCCGAACAGTTGTGCGGAGGCCTCAAGCTACTCGTGATGAATTTGATAAATTTTGGTAGATGATCTCAAGGCATCTGGATTTGAATCCATCAAACACACGATCAGCAGGGCCCTCCGCCGTAAAGGTCTTCGCTCCCACACCCCTCGTATGACACCTCTTCTCCAGAAACATAATGTCAAGGCCAGGCTGAAGTATGCCGACGACCACTTGAACAATCCAGCAACGTTTTAAATCCCAGTACTGTGGTCAGATGAAACTAAAACTTAATCATGGTGTGGGGATATTTCAGCTCACCAGGTGTAGCTAAAATTCACATTCATGAAGGAACCGTGAATAGCGGAAAATATCGTGAAATATTGAAAGAGTAATTCCTACCTTCAGCTCGTTTGTTAAAATGCTAACGTGCATGGATGGACTTATCAAGAAGACTATGATCCAAAGCTTACTGCAAGCGAAACGAAGGAATGGTCGAGGATGGGGAAGATAGACATTTTAGAATGACCGAGTCAATCCCGTGACAAGAATCCGATCGAAAAACTTGAGGCGGGAATTGAAATTAAAGATTATGAAGAGAAGTCCCAATAACATAACTGAACTCATAGAACTCTTCACTGAACAATGGAATAAGATTACTCTCGAAAATTGTAAAAGGCTCGAAGTGGACTAGTCTGAACGTCTCGAAGCCATAATTAATAAAAACAGCTGTGCAATGAAGTATTAATGTATGCAAAGCCTCAAATGTGCTGTATACTTTTGCTCACGGGTTTATTTCAACTGTCCCCAGAATTTATGTAATGAATATTTCTGAGTTTAAGATATGTTACTAACTCTTTTATATTATTGTTCATCTACAGTCCAATTTTCGTAATTGTTTGTGGTCCAGAAATGTTGAATCAACGTGTTGCATCATTTTGCCCCTTACTGTACTTATGCAAACTATCATACAATATCATTTATTGGTTGGATAGAGGCGTGCCAGTCATAAAATACGAGATTCAAAATTTGATGCAAATTATCAAGAAGCCTAACGTCTCGTGATATCCCCTAGAAACTAAATCGAAACAGTGACTGCTTTATGACGTGGTGAGCTTTTCTCTGATGACGTGAATTCGATATGTGAGTGTGAACTCCGGAGCATTTAAAGCATGGTCTACACTCTAGATCATAATCGAATCGGTGCTTTGAATATCACACCGAACATTAATTTTCAGTAGTGTCATCGTTGTGCTAGTGCATAGCGAAACACACTACAGTTCTTTTGAGAGTCTTACAACGGAGTGAAATCGCTTCCACTAGTGGAGACTGACGAAATAGGTCAAAACGTCTTTTCACAGATATTGGTTAACGATTGTTAGATGCGAAACCCATGGCGATTTTTCGTTTAAGTTCATTCTGAGCCTTGTGATGTGGGAAAGGCAACCATTATCCGACAAGCTTTGAGTCCCTCCTTACTTGGTACGTTGTTAGATCTTGCACACCATCGATAAAATACCTTCCTTCGGACGAGGACGAAGAAATTCTAACTTTGCATAGTGTTTAAGATCGAAATACTCCAATGTACCAGCGGTTGTGTTGACTTAGTTATTGTATACAGGACTTATTTGACTCACACTTTGATCTAATGTGAAACATCTCTTGAAGTTATTTTGTGTTCAAGATTCAACAGCGGGTTTCCCTGACGTGCTTTGCAAGTAAATGTAAATACATTTTTTTTTAATTTGTTGACTCATTAATTAAACTATTCAGAGGAATTGACTGGAGACACGGTCTCCTGCAATGTAATTCACTGAAGTGCAATTGAGCTACGAAATTAGTTCAAAACGTATGCGTGGTTTCGGATTACACTTAGTTCTTTTTGCTTGCTTAGTGTGATAAAATATTTTCTGCGGGCAGTTGACAGGCGCATAAGGCTTGTCCTAAGTATACCACAAAGAACATAATTGAAGAATAAGTCTCGCAATCGATGAACTCAAGATAAAATTTATCACAATTTGATGACTCGTTAACTCCTCATATTGATTTTCAGTAAACAAACAGACTTCTTGGTCTTTGTCTGGTCGCCGAAAGCAAGACGTCCATCGTACAAAATAACGCCGCTTGTCATTCATCAGAGGCCAGTACTCTACTGTCCGACCGATGCATGCGGGCGTGAAAAGATTCCGTCGAAATCGTGGTATATAGTGCAAGCTGGTAAAATTTAGGTACAATCATCAATATGAACTGAATTGTAAAATAAGCTGTAAGTCGATGTTTGAGCTCGGCAAGTTATTTTGCTGAACATCAGCTCACGCTTGTCGTGTGATGCCTGATTGATTGTCAAACTTATTAAGTTTACAGCTTTCTGAACAGTGGCTTTTCTTGAGATAAATATTCTATTTTCGATCTAATTCAAAAACAGTTTAGTTTCTCTTTCAAGGAAAACGTATCATTTAAGTAAGAAAGGATTGCATTGAAATGAAAACCAACGCTAAGAATATCATGATAAAAAACAAACGTTTCGAATAACAAAAATTTCATTTTCGGTGCTCTGAAATAGAGTAAATGAAAGTGTTACAAAATTTTAACCCAAAATCTTCTGAGTAAACCGGATAAAAGGCATTGAGATTTAAGAGACATTATAAAACAAAAGCCATTGACAATTTTACAAACAATAGAATGTTTCACAGCTGTACCACATTCATTAATTGACGGATGGTTTTTTTAAAATGTACCTACATCGACTCTAAAATGCAGAAATTTGACAAATTTTAGGCTGATTTCAAAATTTTAAAATTTGTGTTTTAAAAATATGATCTTTCTTTAAACAGTGTTCTCTTATAGACGATGTACTCGTATTATTTTATATCATTTTTTATCGTCTGCATTTTAGAGCACTGAAAATGAATTTTTTGTAATCTGAAACACTGTTTTTTTATCATGATATTCTTAACCACATTGGTCATCCTATTTATCCTAAAAGTAAACTATCCTAGATATCAGTCTATTTCATTTATTCAAGTGATAAAATGATGCACATCCATGCCTTGCTATACCCTCGTAAAAGGATCGAATCTAAATTCGAGACACGCCTCCGAAAATCATGAATTGAATTATGTTTTTCACTCAATCATCCATTAATATATGTTTTATGCTTTGAATTGTGCTTAACGTTAATTAATTTCATTCTATTTCAACCAATACATTTAAAAGTGTATTTACTTCAGCCAGCTAGTTTTTCTACTTGTGCAGGATGTTTAAACAAAGGTAGATAAAAAAATGGTCAAACACCCATCAATTATTTTTTTGTTATTCACAGGTGCATTTCTAAGCTTCAAAGGTAAGGAGAAATTCATTCCTACTACAACTCTACAACTGTGACACAATGCATCTGACGGTTTTGAAATTAGCGTCTGAAAACGATATATCTACAACACTAGGGACCAAACGTGAGCTATCTATCATTTAGTCGTGCAATTTATCAAATATTTCTTGATTATTCCTCGTATCGAATGCCACTCACTATTTTTACCGTCATTCCAGCAGTGCAGAGTGAAATGGCCTGTTCTGAGCGTGAAGATTTTTCAGGATCATCAAATTTGTAAGTGCTTCTTCAACGCTTAAAACATCTTTGACGCACACTCGAACTTAGCAAACTTCATAACCGCAAATTTTTAGAGCCGAAACTCCATCATAGGTTCCAAGTGCACTAAAAAAATAAAGCAATATTTCGGTGTGGGATTGTCTGGGTTCTACCATATTTCTGTGCGCGGTGGGCTGCTCTGACCGAGATAGAACTCAGATTTCTTTGCTCTCTTGATGCAAAAGCCAGGCGTAATTGAATGATAATGCATTCAGCTCAACTTTGCTTTACTTTTCAGAAGTAAGCAAAACTATCTAAACTTTCAATTTACCTTCTTTCGAGCGTCTGACTAAAGTTTACTTTGAAAAATATAAGAAAATCACTACTAACAACGGAAAATACAAGGGAATTTTTTTCTTCGCTAAAAATTAAAATGTTGGAAAACAAACGTTTCGGCACACAAAAAATCATTTTTCGGTGCTCTGAAATATAATAAATTAAAGTGTTAAAAAATTATAACTCGAAAATTCTGAGTTAACCGGATAAAAGACACTGAGATTTAGAAGACATAATAAAATCAAAACCAAAGAAAATTTCAACAAACCACGGAAGCTTTACCGCTGTCCCCATTCATTAATTGACGGACGAATTTTACAATGTACCTACATCAAATCTAAGATGCGGAGATCAGACAAATTTGAGGTTGAACTCAAAAATTTCAAATACGTGTTTTTAAAAATATGATGTTTCATCAAACAGTGTTCCTCTCAAACAGCAGCTTTAGTGTCTGCTTATAAAGACACTTCGTTAAAGTAAAATATTTCTTCAAAGCAATTTGTTTTCGCCACTCTATTTGGCCGTGTTCATGATACTTGCTGATGAAAAAGGGTACAATTCTTCTCCACAGCTAGTCGATCTTGCGTTAGGGAATTTAGCAGACATAATTACAGCGACAGATCTATTACAGCCAACCATTATTAAAGAGCTTTCGCTATTGTTTTGGTACTGTCTCGACGTAGCATAAATCTGCATTTTCGAGTTTCAAATATTTCACACCAGTATCTAAGATACATTTGCACTTCTAGTGTATCAAATGTGTCTTTTTGCACTTTTTCTGACGAGAACGTCATTGTCTTCGAAAACTTTCTAATATCAGCAATAATTCAAGGCACCTTTAAAGGGAAGCGAACGAATTTTCCAATGAATTCTTTGAAAAATTTATAGAAATACTTTCGGAGGGAAATAAGCTTTCGGGTATTCACAGCATGTTTATAACATTCAAATAGACAGTTGTAGCCCAAAAAATTTTGAAATTTACCCATACCCCCCTCCCTTCCCTCCTCCATGGAAAAATTTTTGAAATTTCAATTTCTCAGCCGATATTGTACATAGAGACAAAGGTTTTTTTCGTTAGATTTAAAATCAAAATATCTACGATAACTGAGAAAGTATTTTTTTCTAAAAAAATTAGAATTTACAACTATTTGAATATTAAAATCATTTTTATTTTTTTTTCATAGACGATAAAAAAATTTTAATCAACTTTTCAAAGGAACTCTCCCTAGCATTTATCGTACTCGCTTTGCTCTTCACGATGCAAAATATATCTTCTCAATAGCTTCAAAACTGTAGAAATTGCCCGTCAAAATCTATGGACCAGATTTTGAGAAAATGACAGTCAAAGTTACCAGACACCATAGTGCGGAGTACACATTGTTTCCTTTATATGATTTCATATTTTTTTCATCAGAACTTACAAACTAAAACACTACTAATAAGTCTAAATCATTTCAGATAAGTCTTCCATACTTGTAATAAGTCACTACCACTAATAAGTCACTAATACCTGCTGCAAACTGCAGAGGGCCCTGAACGGTTTTTACCAATGAAATATTTAAAAATTAAAAAGAAATACTTCCGTAGTGAAATAGGCTCTGAAGAATTCACAGCATTTTATTACATTCGAATAAACAGTTATGGCCCATAAGGTTTTAAGAATTTACCCACATCCCCTTCCCCCACCCCCTCCCCCCCACCCAGGGGCAAATTTCTTAAAATTTCAATTTCTCAGCCAATATTGTACATAGAGGCGATCAGTTTTTTTTGTTCGATTCACAATAAACATATCTAAATATGTGCGAGACAGTTTTTTGATATCGCTGCAGAAATTTTTTTTTTTAAATTTTGAATTTTTAAAATCCAATTTTTATTTATTTCGCAGTAAAAAAATTTCTAATCAGTTTATCAAAAAAATACTTCGGGCATTTATAGTTCCCACTTTATCTTTACGATGCAAAAAAGATTTCATTTATAGGTGAAAAACTACAGCTGGAATTGCCCCTCAAAGTTGGAATCGCATCTTCGGCCAGAGCAAACAGCTGCATTTGATATTCTAGGCATTCCAAACGACGGACAAGCACAAAACCACTCAATGAGAAGGTCAAGAGACCACTAAACCTCTCTAATGAATGGACAGTTCTCCACAAACAAAGAAAAAACTTTTGGAACAACCAACCAGAGCTAAGCAGAGCCTCAGTTGGTCTCTCTGAGCGCAACTGCAGGGGAGAGGGCAATTTGGGGGTAATTATGGGGGTTTGGGTTGCCAACACGGGACAAATAATGTTTCTACGTGACAGAGGAAGGGTTTAGGAGCATTTTCAAGCAATTATCTTATTTTCAGGTTTGGGCCCCAAAAAACCGTTCGCTTCCCTTAAGATGCTGTGATCATTCCAATGAATCACATTGACCATGCTTAAGAAGAATTGTAAGCAACGTAAGCCGACATCCCAAGTAAAGATCTCACTAAATAGGAACCGATTGTTCATACATAAGCTTGGAATTATGCATTATTTAGGTTTTCTAAAATTTAATGCTTATTAAAAATTCATTTAATGATTCATCATTCCATCGGAACGTCAGAGGATTTTCTCTTCATCAGCTTTAGGGCCTCTGCTCAAGACATTTCGTTACCGTAAAATATTGATATTACTACTTCTAGATTTACAACCAACGGAAAGTCTAATAGCGAAACCAGATGCGTTTTCGAAAAGGAGAATTTTAATAATTATTTCATGGCTATCTTAAGTGTGAGTAGTTTTTGAAAGAAATTTGTTTCCTATTGGTTTTGACCTACAGCACTGTGTGTTTTCACATATCAGCTTCAAATCATAGCTCGAGTGCATTACTGTGTATCGTTGAAATTCAACTGAATTTTTTTCACATTTTGATACATTACATTTAATTATCTGTAACATCAGTAAATTTTAAACGGGTGAGTGTTTAAAACATATCTTGTACCAGTTCACTTTGTTAATGACGATAGTTTACGTTTTGTT
Organism: Platorchestia sp. MABIK; assembly: GCA_014220935.1. Lineage (NCBI taxonomy): Eukaryota > Metazoa > Arthropoda > Malacostraca > Amphipoda > Talitridae > Platorchestia > Platorchestia sp. MABIK. The sequence goes on along the minus strand of JACJUY010001534.1, from coordinate 10,817 downwards.
TACATCAGATATCATCTTTCATCCATGAACTCCTTCCTGCTGGCGTTGCTTGCCAAGTCCGACGCCGTCAACATTATCTTTGTCACCGATCAAACTTCCGTCGTCACAGGTCGGTGAGGCAGTCAATATCTATCAAAGTTGCAGCATGCTGCAAATGGTCTTCCTGCTTCGAAGGCCCACGACCTCCTACAAATAGTTACAAGTTAAATTTAAAAAAACATGTAATGCAA
>JACJUY010001533.1:115707-140744 GCA_014220935.1 Platorchestia sp. MABIK | reverse complement strand
GAGAGTGGGCTCCAGATCTGAGAGAGTGGGCTCCAGATCTGAGAGAGTGGGCTCCAGATGTGAGAGAGTGGGCTCCAGATCTGAGAGAGTGGGCTCCAGATATGAGAGAGTGGGCTCCAGATCTGAGAGAGTCGGATCCAAATCAAAGAAACTGAAGCTTTCTGCCAGCGGACGGGGACCTCATTCATAGACTTCTATGTGAGCCCTTGAGGTAAAATTTCCAATCGACAAACAGAGTATTCATACAATCACGTTCATCTGCTAGGAAAAAACTCAATCGTTTTTATTGCCCTAGCTCACGTTATGTATTGGTATGAAAAAACTGTTCCACACGCTCAACCATAAGACATTTTCATCAGTACTCATTTCATCTCAGAGGGGATTTGAATTTCGTTGACTCCTATCGCTCTCTACGCCCTCCATACCTCTCGACAGCAACACGAATTGGTGTCTGAACAGGAATTTTTTCTTGAGTATTGATGGGTCCTATTCTCATACAGGCCGGAGTCACTGGAAATATCACTACGGATGCAGAAGTTGGTACGACGGCTTCCGCACAACCGCCTCAATATACGACTTATGAATTCCCTGGTAAGTTTCAAAACATCTTTCTAGCCCATGATAATTTTGTTCATTTATGAAAAAAAATGATCTCTTCGTGGTTCTTGGATAAAAACGCTCGAGACACAAATCAACAACAGACTCGTGTTCGGTTGCTCATCCCAGCTGAACGATTTATTTACTGAATCCATGAAGTGGAAGTCTCTGCAGAAAATTTTGTGTTTCTGCTTTGCTACACAGAGATCTTGAACGCAAAAGAGCTGAGAAACTTTTTCATTTGTTAAAGATGTGCACCTGTAAAGAAAAGGAATTGCATCGAGTCCTAGAGGACTGCTCGTGGTATTTTAACAGAAATGAAGAGAGAATATGAACGTCTGAAATGGTATACGAACTTACCATTTCTCGATTTGAAATTTTAATTGAAGTCTTAATGCAAAACCAAACGCACACTGCACGTCAATACCTTCCCTTAAAATTAGGACGATGTCTTTTCTTAATAAGGTAGCTCTGAAATAAAAAAACGAAACTCAGTTTTTCGGATACTTTTATCAGAGGCTCTGCAGTCGTACATGAATCGTACATGAATCTTATGCCGTACATGAATCGTACATGAATCTTAGCGTACATGAATCTGAAAAACGGGGATAACAGGGTTCTCACACAGGAAATGTGCAGACATCGAAGCCGATGTAGCAGTAAACAACATTTAAATCAAAATCAGTAACTGCCTCTTTGCAATGGAAAAGAACAGGAATCGTAAACTCTCCTTTAACGTCGAGATACAACATGTTTTATCTATGAATCAAAGTCATATTACTATCAAGATATTTAGCGTCCGTATGGTGAACTAACACATCGAACAATTCTTAAAATGATTTCTTCCACCTATGCCTTTAATAAGTGTAATCATCCTCATTATGGAATTTCATTTTGCTTCGTAGACTACAGTATTTAGCGTACATTCGCAGGTAAAATTACTATACTTGAAAGTTGTTTATTAAGTTAAGGTATGCATGCCAATTTCAGGGCTCAATTTCGTTTTCATGTGAATCCTTAAGAACTTTTTCAATCGTTAACTTCTTTTTGTATTCTACGAAGTTGCTATCCGAGTGAGGGACAAAATTGTAGTTTTAAAATTGATGAAGCGAACGATTGCTAGGGCATTTGCCAGAGTCGACGATCTCAATTTGGTGGAACTGTAAACAAAGCCTTTTAAAGATATCAAAAAACAGTTGCACGGTTTGTGCTTCATAAATAGATGTGTTTCCCCTGATGGAGACCTTATTTCAACTTACGCCGCAACGAGATATATATATATATGTATATATTGATATGAAATGATATATTTATTAAGTTATATTTTAACGGTGATGATTATTCAACTTCCAAAACAGTGAACCGCAAAGCGAGCTACATCACAATCAAGAGGCTAAACTCGGGAGACTCCATGTGTTTGTGTAAAATTCAAGTGCTTCTGTGATCTGCTCCAAAAATCAAACGGAAGTTTCAACTGCAGCGTTTACAACTGGATACCGAACTGTTCACGGTCATCAGTTCCGCCTTGTGAAGAGTTCAAATACTTCGAAGGCCTATACTGAAAATTTGCAAAGGATGTTTGCGCAGGATATCGTTAGTGAAAGGTGGATATTTGCTCAAAATGAATGTATGACTAAAATGAATAGATGTGCTAAAGTGAGGTTGGAGTAACATCAATATTTGTGCAGAATGGATTTTTAAGAGAAATTAATAAACGGTTTAAATGGGTATTTATATAAAATAAGTATTTTTGTCAATCATCTCAATCGTGGTAGAAGTACATCAGAGTACAAGAAGCATCGGTTGAAACATTTAAATAAGAATCGTACTACCTCACGTCGGTAATCGTAAGTAGTTTCGGCAGCCGAAAACTCAAAACTGTTGCACGCGCAGCCTCGTATTTATACTTATAAAGTGCATCAAGATCGTAAAACAATGGAGTTCCAGCAAGGCTTCTCAACTGCATTGCAGTTCTTACGATGGAAAGTATATTTCATATTTATGAATTGTCGACATTATGATATCAAACTAAGTTGCCCCTTTTGAACGACAAGCAGATACTAAAAATGGAAACAATTCTACGCTGATGTAAATTTTTCAATTAAATACCATTTTAAGCATATGCGTGATATCCGAGAGGTGTCGTAAATGTTGATGCTGTGAAAGATGAAATTTTGCAAGCTAATGCCCACGGCATTAGCTTGTAAAATGTAATAAAAACTGGTATAACGTGTGTAATAATTATGAGGTTTCAGTAGAAGTACAAATAGTGGTAGACAAGAATTTTTCCGGTTCATATTACCATGAAACAAATTTGTGCTTTCGCCATGTTTTCCCAGAGGTTCGAAGTCAAGCTTTTTGAAGTTCGGCATTATTGTCTAATTTCATACAAATCTCTCGAAACCAGAATATCTCTGTTTGTGATTCACTATAATGTTTAGGTTTTACACTATGCATGTGATTGGGGTAATTGACTGCAATTAATGATAAATGGAAATTGGAGGTTGAAAACTGAAATACTGATTTTGTCGTCAGAAATAAAGTGGTTTCATGGACAACCAAGCTTGACAATTAACGCAAACTGTTTAGTTTTTATTCTGAATTTCGCAAAAAAGTTGGCCGTAAGACTCTGAGTTTCTTAAACTCAGAGTAGAATAATTCCGCTATTATTTAAGGAACTATAAAAACTAAAACCACATCAAGAAAGAAGATATTTTGGCACATTGCACAAAACATTTCTTCGAGAATTATATTTAAATTTCACCGAGTGGTGCACGGACGGAACAAGTACTTTTTTAGATTCAAGTAATGAGCACTTAAGAATTATGCGTTCAGAACCATTCTGAAAATTTTTGTGACTTTTTAAGTATCTTAGAAAGTTTTAATTTCAAGTCTGTAAATCCTCTTCATTGAATGGAGGCCTTAGAACCATTTGACTATTAAACATCAGGCATGCACAATTTTCCAGTAATTCTTATCAATTAATTAAGATTGCATTCACAATCAAAGAGTATTTAATCGCTTGATGCAATTATTACCTTCAGGTGTAACATTCGGCTTACAAAAGTTTGAAAAAGCTATTATTTCAACCGCCTGGAATTTTCAGAAATTTGAGTCAGCTAAACGCGGGTATTTTACTGTTATCAATGTAGTAAGAATAAAAAGAAAATTCATCCATTGACTTTTATTAACCTGGGAATTTTCATTACATTCGCTCGATAAAATTCTGACGTTGATAGAGCAGTACTCTTCAACGCGTATTTTTGAATAGTCATAGTCGTGAGCGTTTTCTGTGTGCTCCAGGAACATAAGGCCTCAGCACAATTTTTTGCGGCAACTCGCGTAACTTTGCTCCATTGTCCTTCTTCTTCAATGTCAAATATTGTTGTACAAAACTATCGGTTTGAGACATAACATGTGCATTGTGTGTAAAAGTAGTGTGCACAGCTATACCCGCAATTAAAAATGGCAGATTAAAAAATGATTCGAATAATTTAAAGAATTTAAACGTTATGAAAGCAGGAAACAAAAGAAAGAGAAATCGTACATTAAGAAATGACTTGAACAATGTAAAGTATTTCAGTCCCTTGAAAGAAAGAATGGAAACAACGAAAAGAGGGAATTTTTAAAAAATTGTTACAAAAGTTTATCGCATGTTTTTTTTTAAATTACTCTATTCAAAGGACCTAAAATCTAAAAAGTGGAAAACCCACAATAATGATTGCAATACTTATACCAGTTGTTTTTTCATTTGAGAAAAAACAGCAAAATATACTATTTTAGCTCGAAGAACGTTAGAAAAAACATGGAAAGAGATAAAACACTACAAAGTGAAGCGACTTGAAGTCACAATAAGTATTCTAATGTCTAAAATAGTGGTTGAGTCTTATCATATCACTTCAGATATTTCTGTGCATAAGAAATAATTCTTGAGGTACGCAAATTAAGCCCCGTTCATCAGTCAACATTCAACCACGTGTTTTTTTCCGAAGGTATCGGTTGCTGGATCATAAAGTGCAAAAGACATAAATGCATAAATTATAATTACGAACGTTTACTCTGGAGTATCACCCAAGAGGCTGCAATCCCGTCCTCAAGTGACACAAGTAATGCAGACACCAGTACAGCCGAGTTATCCGACATTACGCCGCTAGGTGCCTTAAGCGATTGAACAACGATCAAACTACAAGGTAACTACCCACACATTAATGAATGCCCGTCACTTGCCCCAGACACAAATAAATACAGAAAACTCGTTTCATTTTACTATATTAATATATTCAATTAGCATTTCACTACCATCAGATTCAAAATCTTTTTTCGAATTTTTGAATGGAATATGACTGTCATGAAATATGAATATCACCGATAGCAATTTCTGGAAAAATATGACACTTGANAATGCAATTCAACCCCTTTCGGATTTAAATGTTTCTTTACTCAGAAGGCCTTAAGTTGATAGACAAACCATCGAACGTACACAATAGCTGTAGCAGGGGTTCATTATTTTATTGAGAGAAGTAAAATTCAAATTTATTCGTTTGAATATTTTAATCCAGACATGAACACTGAAAGCTTATAAATATTGTAAATCCTAATGAGAAATGCCTAGGAGGATAGTCCTTTCTTATATTCACAAAGTGCTAAGGCTTTGGCTTCGTAAAGTAACATTTTGTTTTCAAACAATTCATTTACCACTTATGATACATGAAGAAGATTGTTTTAAAACAAAACAAACAAACAAACATCGGCATCTTAAAGGATGCTTTATTTCCAATCAAGCCTGATACATGTGATCTTAAGCATTGGTTATTCAAAAATGTCTTTTAACTAACACTATATATAGGACACCATGACGGTTCCCCCGTGAAACCGGTACCCATTTCCGACACCTGGGTTGAGTGGGGTATTGTGCTTGAGCTCTCCCTCATACCCAACGGGGAAAATCGCCGCGCCTGTGCCGGGATACGAGCCCGGGCCTCCAACATGCCAGGCCGATCCCTTAACCACTGTACTACCGCGAGCACTATGTCATTAAAGACTATTACAATATACACATTTAGTTTTAGATGCTTTAGGAGCTGGAGAAGTTCAGTACTTCTTGAGCAGAATTAGTTTTATCCTAGTACACTCAATTTCGTCACAGACAAGACTGATCAATTAATGGGATCACACAAAATTTGATGTTTGAGTTCGCAACTATTGTTCAAATGAGCCAAATGAGACCAGCAAATTAAAAAAAAATGAAATCAATTCCATTTCATGGCGCAAAATCCTGTCTTAAGCTGCTTGAGATTATGCTTTATAAGAGTAAAGTAGAATGAATTTACTTCTACTTCGGGTTACATGATCATGAGGGCTAATTTGTGTAGACAAAAAATGTTCAAGATTTTTTCTGCCCTCATTAGTCAATCTTTTATACATTAAATTACGCATGAAGATCTTATAGTGACCAAAAATTTCAAATGTTCTAAATGAATTTTGCGTGTGGGCGATGTATACTAATTTTTCATCGTTTTAATGTTTTTTATTCTGCAAATAAAACTACATTATTTTCATACATTTCATGCATGATTCTCTTCCGCATTGTAAAATGAAGAAATGAGCGTTCGAAGGAATAGTTTTAAAGCATCTTCAGGAAATGTTTTTTACTATATTGATTATTTCTACGGATTTTGATGGTTTAGTTTTGATACATGCAATATTTGCTTTTTAAGATCAAATCTTCACCTACAAAATAATAATGCCTTGAGACTTGTAGGAGTTAGTCTCTTCAATCTGGCCATCATCAACTATAGATGCATGGATAAGATGCATTCCGCTTGAAAGAGAATTAAATGTATTTTATCTCATCGATACTGCTGCATATTCTGTTAATTTTTAGCCAAATAGATCTTTTACAGTTCACCATTCACTCCCTCTGCCATCAAAATGGGAATTTTTTTCAGGAAGAGTCTAAGAAAACGTGCTGTCACTGATCAAAAGCATGAGTTTGAACGATGAACTATAGCATAAACTATGTCGTTGATAATGATTATAAATAAGAGAAGTCCCAGGACAGATCCTTGTGGAACTTCCTGGATTATTTCCAGCAATTGCGATTGTGCATCATTATTGGCGACGTATTGCTTCCAATTTATTAGGTATGTTTCAAGTTAAATATGTACAATTTCTCTGACACCATAACAGTGGAGTTTCGAGAGTAAACTACTACTGTTTACGCAACAGAGATTTTCGAAAATCTAGAAACACAGAGTAAACAAGCTTTTGCTTCGTCAATATTGCAAATAAAAATATTGTGGAAGTTTTACCACAGCTTATGTGTTTTAGTGCGGAAGACATTTTGTAACCTTAGAGAAATTATTTCTGTTCAATATATGAATGCACTGTTTCTGTGTAATTTTTCCAAATATTAGCTAATAATTGATAGAGCAGAAACAGGTCTATAACTGTTTACGTGAGTTTACATTTACTCATTTCTGAAAAGAGTGCCACTCGGGTAATTTCAAGTACTTCAGACACAAGGAATCAAGATGAATATAATCAAAGCCATAAACTGAAATGAAAACATTTGAAGAAATATCGATTCACAGAGCTTCAGAGAAGACAAATCGGCAGAAGATAATTACATTTTGAAGCTAATAAGTACTATTTTAAAGACAGAATTAGTTAAGAACTGATGAAAAAAATCGTTTTTAAAAAGTACATAGAGAAAATTACCTGTTTATCTAGCGACCACAGTTATTGTATTTACTGTATGGATCCTCCATCACAGAAATCGTTCACGCACAAGCACAAGTAAATTCAGTGTTCTTCTTGGTTTTTACAAACTTTTTGTGAAGTGTTCTCGTGAAGCCTTGCTTTTTTTCTCACTCACTAACTGCCTATACAAATTATCATCCGTTGGATTAAAATTTGGTGAGTCAAGTAGTAGTTAGCGTCAGCATAAAAANTGAACCTTTGCCATATTTTCAGAAGTTTTCAATGTTACAGATGGAAGGCTTAGCGCGAACCATCTTATTTACATGTCTATTTGGGTGCACGTAAATAAGGCCCTATTTGGGTGACCAACCATGATCTCAAACGACTTGTAGCAAAAGTCCTATGGTTGCACTATTCCGATACTGTCACTCCAGATCTAATACCTTAAATCCTCTGCATGGTGGTGTTTCTCTGGTTTTGCAGGCTCAATATAAGTCATGTTTTTGAACAAGTTTGATGACTCTGGCACTGTTCTTACTGAGAATGAAAGTCTCAAAAAACCTTTTCCGTTTTGGTACGTTTAGAAAATTTTCACGTGGCGTTTTCAACGACAACTCGTACACTATACCTGTGTAGCAAGCTTCTTGTGCCAGATGAAAATTGTAGGTTTCCAGGTCACTGAGTGTTGTTTTTATTTATAGCAACGATCATTCAACTAGGTGCTGTTTTCAGATTTGATTTTATCGTCTTCATCACAGGCGTTTTTAAGTCCTATCAGAAATAACTGACAAGAACGCCATCGAATGCTGACACACTTTATGATGTAATTTTTAAAGAAAATAATTAAAAACGGTAAAATAAATACTGTGCCTTAGTTTAACTCTCAACTGCTCCTCACGCCATATATGGAACACTTTATAAAAATGCGTGTATATTTTATTGTTTGCAAATTTGTGCCCTGATGTTGCCTTCGAAGTTCGCTGCCGAGTGGCAGTTCCGTCCCAACTCCGATGTCAGTAAACAACCTGTCACCAGAGCCAGGCTAATAACGGAGGTTGTAATAATGGTGGTACGGCAAAAATTTTGGCTGTTAAAGTTAAAAGTTTAATAGCCCTAAGTGCGAGTACACATATGTTCTACCTAGGTAGATCATATTTGTTCATATATATGTTCTAGAACATTTAATTTGTTTTGTATGAGTACACATATATTCTACCTAGGTATGAGAGATGCAATTCTTGCCTAATTTTGGCCACTCGGTTTCTAAAGAGCTCTTTATAAAATGCAAACTTCGGAAGTGAAACAGTCAAAGGGAGAAATGAAAAGTAACCATTTCCACAGCCATTGGAAAGTAACCATTGGAGAAGTTCTACCATAAAAGTGATATAAGAAATAAATCGGGATTCCTTATGCCAAATGGGCAAAAAGTTTCCGTCTTGAGTGGTGCAGTACACTGACCATAAATGGGCAGCTCAAGCCAGATCTGAAAAAGACGAAAAAGCGAGTCAAATTTTTTAGAAAAGCAGATACAACTAAGACTCTCCATACAAAAGTCAAGTACACACTTCAACACCTCAGTCTAGTAAGCAATGACATATAAACAGCAAAAATGCTGCCGAACAATATCGTTGTTCGGCAGCATTTTTGCTTCCGAAATACCCACGGCAGACTCTTACCATGTACTTTCTTTCTCCACATTCCCGCCATTGCTGTAGCTAGTGTTCTATTACAAACATTTTTTCCTCCCATTCCGGTTAATGTTATATACTGGTGTTATACTACAAAGAAGCATGCACTAGCCAGTCTAACTTTTTCGCCGAAGCATGCATGTTTTTCGCCGCCTAGGCGATTTAATTACTGGGGTGGCGAAAAACATACATGCAGGCGGCGAAAAAGTTAGACTGGATAGCGGTTCATGACGATGTGAGCAACCGTTTACATCCATTTCCATGCAGATCCCAGGTTTCCTATACATTCCTGAAGCTACTGAGAAAATTCTAATCAGTTCAACTCAAATATTTACTTTGTTTATATTGCAGCTATGCCAGGTAAATTACGAAAGCCTGATGTGTTTATTTTCATCATACGTAACACAATTGTAATTTCACAAGCAGCGGGATTGACGCTTTAATGTTTGTGGTATGCTTTGTTACGATGAGCAGTATGACAATCCCGTATGGGCCAATTGTTGAATTATTTTCTTTGGAATTGTTCAATTTCGGTGTTGATGGAAAACGTAATTTTACAACATATTTCGATGTAAAACGTTTCACAATTTTTACAAAATATAGTTCTTAAATCCCTGAAAATGTTCCCCGAGATGCTGAATTTCCATTTAATTCGTGGAAAAGAACCTGAAAAACTACCTCTGAGCCATGACCTGTCTTTCTTAGCACCTGTAGAACAGATGGTGAAGCCTCAGCACTCGCCATTTGTATAGCTGTGCTGCTGCGCGATTGTTTATAGCCTTTATATAAATACAGATTTTGTGATTATGACAGATTTATAATATAGATATTGTGATTATAAAAGATTTATATTTTAGATTTTGTGATTTTAACAGATTTATAATATAGATTTTGTGATTGTAACAGATTTATAATATAGATTTTGTGATTATAACAGATTTATTATTTAAATTTTGTGATTATAACAGATTTATAATATAGATTTTGTGATTATAAAAGAATTATAATTCAGATTTTGTGATTATAAAAGATTGATAATTTAGATTCTGTGATTATAACGGATTTATAATATAGATTTTGTGATTATAACAGATTCATAATATAGATTTTGCGTCTCCAATCCCTTTCATTCAGACCAGTGCAAGAGCCGATAAGGTCATTGATGACGTAACAGACCTAATAATTTATATTCATAAAATCTTCAAAACCCCATTTTTAATACACTACGAAAATGGCACTGAAATTATAAACTCACAAATCTGCAAGGGCTAAAATCTATCTTTTTCTTCCTCGTGAAATATTTCATCAAAATAATCGGGTCGAAATGATTTATTTGATCACGAAAATATGTCTTTAACAATTAGTCATGCCTCAACGCCTTAACAAGAGTTCCACCTTAAAATTGTATAGCGTCAAATTCCCTCAGAAAGCAGAAAATTTTCATCATTTTCACCTTTTTTTGCTTAAAATACTTCTTGCTCAGAAGTGTTCTGCTTTATCCAAGAAAGGGCGAGTTGCAGGAAAAGTTAAAACGCTCTATTAAGTAAAACACCACCGCTGCCTTTCTACTTGAAGGGTCAGCGAATGTTCCAATCAGATTTTAAGCGAAAAGTGTTTACAGTTAATATTCAAATCGAGTAAGTTTAAGAAAATGGGTCAGGTGACTACTTCGAATTTAAACGAAGTCGTCGCCCTGAAAGATGTGTTAGCCCAGCATCCGTGAGGGCGGATCAGAGGTGAGAAGGAGGAGTTTCGTTGTTTCCCCTCGCAGAAGCAGCCAATGGGAGCCGAGTTTCCCTCGCCCAGCCAGTCATTGAGCGCGAAGGTCCTTAGGCCTCGGGCCCAGGCTGGTCAGTGTCGCACGTGCTGTTGTCGTGAGGTGTCGTGCGGTGTCGCTGTGTCGCGTTCCACGTGCCAGGGAACCTGAGCTTGCATCCTATTACTTTGAGCCATTGCGAACTAATTTTCAGGACTCCAAAGAATCATTAGTTTCACATATCAGAACAGCCGAAATTAGAAGAAGTAGATTTTTTTATCTAAGTTTCATGCAATATTTTCTTCAGTGTGCCAAGAATTCATTTAGCCTTGACATAGGAGAGCAGAATGATCTGCAATTAAAAGAAAATAAAATACCTCGCAAATATAAAGAGGTAAGGTGAAGAAAGTGTCTGTTGTGAATTAATTTTCGTAGAAATTTGTGCCAAAGAACAGCGACAAACAACTATGTAGTTAGTTTGAAAGCGAAGCTCATTATGTGAGAAATCAGCAAAAATGAATGCGATTCTCGTTTTTATAGAGAAGTGTCATCGCCACTGACTGCTGTTTAGTCCATTAAGAGGAATTAATTGAAATTTTAAAAAATAAATGAAAATAAGATTACGAAATGAAATCTCTAAAAAAATATGGGTAGCGCTTTAACAGCAATGGAACATGTTCTATCAAACAGTATTATCACAGTAAAAAAAATGTACTTTGCATACTTCAAACTTTCAAGTTACTAAAAATTTTAAATTACTGTTTTGCATGGAGTCTCCCAAACAAACTTTCCCTGGAGAAATCTCATATCTCCAGGACATTAAACAATAAAATAAAAAGAATAACTAATTCAACCTCAATAAAGTTAAACTTTGCTTTGAAAGACCTGCACTGACACAAAAAATGCACGTGAGTATATTCAGTCCTTATTTGTGCAGCTCTGGCGACGAAGTTATCAAGGAACTCGTGTATGAACGGGCGAAATTTGAGCCTACGCAAGCAAAGAGATTATATTGGGATGAACTAAATAGAAAAATTTGGGGGGGATAAACCAAATAAAATTATTCTCTCTGGATAAACTAAATAAAAACATTCTCTCGTGATAAACTAAATATAAAGGTTCTCTCGGGATAAACTAAATAAAAAGATTCTTTCGGGATAAGCTAAACAAAAAGATTCTTTCGGGATAAGCTAAACAAAAAGATTCTCTCGGGATAAACTAAATAAAAAGATTCTCTCGAGATAAGCTAAATAAAAAGATTCTCTCGGGATAAACTAAATAAAAGGATTCTCTTGGGATAAGCTAAATAAAAGGATTCTCTCGGGATAAACTAAATAAAAAGATTCTCTCGGGATAAACTAAATAAAAGGATTCTCTTGGGATAAGCTAAATAAAAGGATTCTCTTGGGATAAGCTAAATAAAAGGATTCTCTCGGGATAAACTTCATAAAAAGATTCTCTCGATATAAATTAAAAAAAAAAGATTCTCTTCGGGCGTAAAAAACTGATTTACATTTCTGCGCTGCTTCAAAATTCATGGTTATCCATTCAGTTGATCTAATTCATAAGCAAAGAAAGCGAAGCTTTGTTTATTATGGGCTTTTGTGCATCATTGAATGATTAATTAACCCGTTAGCTGCGGTAAGTTAAACTGAAGCTCAATATTCAACCCATTTTAGCACAAATTTTAGAGATCAATTTTGAAAATAACGAGCATTAAATAAATGATGTCTCCGTTTAGTTTTCCTTAAGTGATTAAAAAAAATGAGTTAGTGACTGACTGCTGGTCGGTCAGCAGCACTATGAAAATCCCCTCAGTGACCACCGGTGGGTCACGTCGCAGGCAACGTGTCAAGTGCGTGCTTTCCGTCTAGCGCACTCAGCGCTGTGTAGGTGACGGAGCGCGGCGCGATCTGAGAGATCGTACCACAGCTCAAGTACGTCGCGCGTTGTACGATAAGTACAACGATTGTACAACGATGGGTACGATTGTTGTCCTTATGTAGTCATTACTGCTACTCACATGCCGCTGATTCTTGCGCTCACGGTTACTGATTACTGCCCTCATGCAACTGATTACTGCCCTCATGCCACTGATTACTGCCCTCATGCCACTGATTACTGCCCTCATGCCACTGATTACTGCTTTAATGCCACTGATTACTGCTCTCATGCCACTGATTACTGCTCTCATGCCACTGATTACTGCTCTCATGCCACTGATTACTGCTCTTATAGCTACTGATAATTGCTGCTCTCATGATCACTGGTTCTTGCTCTTATAGTTACTGATTACTGCTCTCATGGTCACTAATTGTTTCCATGGTTACGAAAAACTACGCACACAGTAGCAATTGATGTTCTCATAGTCTCTCCCTAGTGCCTAATTCTGACTCTCATGGTCCCTAATTATTACGTAATCGCCATCAATAATTCATCTCATGATTGCTAAATGCTCTCACGGTCACTATTTGTTATTGATCACCATTTATCGCTCTCATGGTCACTAATTATTACTGGTCACCTCTTATTGCTCTCATGGTCCCTAGTTAGAAATATTGCAGTGAATTCCTATGTAACTAAGGACATTCATCTATGCTGACAACCGCTTTCACGGTAGATACCCTGATATGAGGTAAAGTAAAAAATTAAAGTATAATAACGTAATGAAGTGAAACGTTCATCTACCGTGGAATTCGTTTCAGTTCAGAACGGTTGATTGGATCTCAAGGAGTGTTATCTTTTTAATGATTTATAAACATTGTATATATCTACACAAGAAAGTAACAAACCTCATCAAAAGCCAAATATTTCGAAGAAAAAGATAAGCAAAATAAGCTCATAAGTTTTTTTTTTGCTTCGGAGGCAGGTATCGATTTTTTTTGTGGAAAATAAACCGTACCAGTTCTACTGAGCGAAGCGACGATACTTACACAGCAGCAATACTTGCACAGGGCTTGTGCAAAAACAATACTTGCACCATGTTACTCCTTCGATGCAAGTATTGGGTGCCAATAGTTCGCACCAAACTTGGGAAACTTGGGTCCGGTCCCAACTTTTTGTGGACAAAATGTTGGAAAAACCTATTCACTCCATGCTATTTACTAACAATGAGCAGTATACTGCGTCGTGTCAGATGATTGTGATATTTAGCTATACGATGAATAATTTCCGTGAGTTTTACTGTATTCTTCGCAAAGAAAGGTAATCTAACAAAACGAATTTGTATAGCGCATTAATTTGTCAAAATCGACTGAGTTGAGTTAAAGCCTCGATCATTTTACCTCGGCAATCTTTTTCTTACGCTGACGTATACTTTTCATTTCAGTGAATTTTCATACAGTTAATCCTTTTCCCAAATTGAAAATCCACTAAAACTAACGTATTGGCATAAATAAAAATATTTAGGCTTTGCTCAAGATTTTTGCTGAATCTTTTCTTCTGGAAACAAGTACAATTATTAAATTCAACGGTATGAGTACAGTATAGCATCGCATCTGACTCTCACTTCTAAAATAGAAATGATAATTAAACTGAATATCAATTAATAAAATATAAAGACTAGCCATTTCGAGCCCATCGATTCAATTTTACCAAGCATGAAACAGGAATCATGAACTTATAGCTTACAAACAATCAAACTTCAGAATTTGCTACCGAGCGAGAACACATGCTAACCATTTCATGGTTCAATGGTTCCTGTGTAACCTAAGCCACTGATCATTCACTCGGAGCGGAATTTCGATCAGCCCCATTTGATTTATGGAGTTACTGGAGGCAGACTAGACTGGAGTTCCGCAAGATTCTGTGGCCGCTTTTGCAGCCTGTGCCGTCCGTCTCCATATTTCAAGCGCGTTTCCGGCGTATGTTTGTAAATAGGTTCTCATTTCCCGCAGATCTAAGAAAATTTACTGATATTAAAGGTTCCCCCGTACTGCAGCAGAGATGCATTGCCAGATATGAGACGAATAAGATCGCTCACAAATATATTGCTCCTCTCGAGACCAGTGTATGGGTCTCGTGGATAAATGAGAATAAATTTCTCCCATGATCTCGAGTGTATTTGCAATTACCAAACTTAATTTTTACTTTTTACTTTCTAGTATATTTTCAGTCAACACATTTAATTTTTACTTTTTACTTTTTAGTATATTAACAATTAATAAGTTAAATTTTTACTTTCTTCCCAAAATATGGCATTTGTTAAAGTATATTTGCACTCGTAGCGCACTATTTTACTTATGATTTATGAGTAATTAAAGTCATGGTGAGCAAGTCGAAATGAGGTGACATCGTAAGAAAGGCTCAGTCTAACCAAATAATTCATGTTTGTCCATTATTGATCAAAAAAGCAGCCACGAGTGCAGCATTGTCAGGAAAAATTCGTCAAATAAATCTTTTGAAACACATGTTGGTTTTCTCGAAGAGATAAGTAGTTTGAATCTTTAAAAGAAACATTCTGTGCAGGATCTTGTACGACATTTTAGTCTTTGTTAGTTGAGTGAGTCTGAACTAATGATTATCAAATTATGAACCTAAAGCTTGTGAGTTTCAAAACAAAGCAGCCGTTTATGGAAAAATCAATTACATGATTCAAACTTTCAATTTCCAACATACAAAGCATTATATATTAGCACCACGTGCATGTAATCTAAAATAAATCGTGAATTTAACAAAAATTTGCTCTACGGAAAGCTTTCAAATTTAGTCGCTCCCTGGAATGTCTCGAAAAATCAAATAAAAGTCGTAATAATCTGAGAAAATAAAAACACAAAAGGGGCTAATTACTGTACATTCGCTAGACTTGATTCACCAGAGATTTTCTTATACAACAAGTAGGTAAATGTTATCTTGATCAATTATTCCCAACAAGTTTCAAGCTTAGAAAAGAAAAGTTATAATCTCACCACACGACAGAAAGGCCAACCTAATTAGAGGACTGTAAAGTATACTTTTATTAACAAATTCAAAGTACAATATAAAAATTTCATACAACGCCTCATGTTTGTGTTGCTCACTGCAATGAACACAAGTGCAGAAAACCACAGCAATGAAATACTTTGTGCGTTGTTGTGTTATAGAAGAAAGAAAGAAGAAACTAGTTCATTTGAAAAACGGGTAGTGAACGATTATGTTAGAAGCAAGAAAGAAGAAACCCGTTTATTTCCAAGAAATTTGATGTGTGAAATGTAGTACAATATTTTATTTTTCTAAAAAATCAGAGTGCACAACTTGACGGTACTCGACTTCATCCGCCTAAACTTGCGCCTCACGGAACCCGAATATTCAGCTATTGTTTTTGCGCTGTTCTGCGTGTACGTTCATTCATTGTAGATGCTGATGGGACCAAATTTTTATTCTTTCATTAAAATGAGAGAATAAAATTCCCTGCGTCGGTGGTGGTCAATCGTATATTCAAAGCTGAACTAAATTAAGGTTTCGATGGGATACCAAACAATTCAACGCAGAACATTTTATCATTAACAAGCATTAACATCTCACGTTTGATATTTATTTGAAAGCAAACGCTAAAAATCCTGCCACTCATATCAACTCGAAAAATAAAGCACACAGTTTGCATTTGGACGAAATTTTTGCACATGTTAAATAAAAACCGACTACAAGCTAGTCAATCAGTTGCAAAAGAAACCACACAGTGTACATTTCGACAAAATTTTTGCAAGTGTTGAGTCGAAATCAGTAACAGAATGATTAATTACATTACTCGTGCTATGCTTCGCTCCCCGCAATGGAAAAGCTCACATTTGCGTGAGGTTGTTGCTTCTGCTCGGCACTTCCGCTGGGGCCGGACGGACACAGGCGACACGGCAGCAGCGGCGGCAGCTGCGCCGCGATAGCGCTCACGCCACCCCGTGTTGTGGCTGTTGGTGACACTAGCCACCCCATGTTGAGGCTATTAACTCACCAGCTATGCTGAGGCTATTCATAACTCACTAGTTGTCCCATGTACTCACCGGGAATTCCATGTTGAGGCTATTGACTCACCAGCTATGCTGAGGCTATTAATAACTCACCAGTTGTCCCATGTACTCACCAGACATTCCATGTTGAGGCTATTAACTCACAAGCTATGCTGAGGCTATTAATAACTCACTAGTTATCCCATGTACTCACCAGACATTCCATGTTGAAGCAGTTAATACCTCACCAGCCATCCCATGTTGAGACTAGGACAATATGCTTTAAACGAATTGTTACAGTTCTAATAATCACGTACATACGCATGTATGGTATTTGCATTAAATCACATTCATGGATGTAATACATTGTGTAAATACATGTGCAAATCACATACATACGCCTTTATGTATGTGATAATGTATTGACTCTATAATGACTATATTTTATAATGACAACATACTGACTCACCAGCCGCCTCGTGTTCATGCTCTTAATACCTCACCGGTGTCCTTGTACAACAGGGATGTCACAGCGCTTTTATCCTGGCAAAAAATTTCAAATTCAGCCGAACTTTTGCTTCAAAAATTCAAAAATTGAGATAGGGTTAGCAAAAACCTAAGAAACATCTGTGAGCAGATAGGGTCATAGGTGACCTACTTATCACATAAAGTATAGCTATCAACATAAAATAGTTAAGGGATTGGCTCAATTTAGAATAAATATTTTTTTTCGGCTTTGTTACTTGTTAATTACTTTAAAAACTTTAGACTTTTTCTTTTGAAGCGTCCTTCCCTCAAACTTCATGAATTAAACTTTTCAACTCTTAACTACTTTTAAATCTTTTAAATGCGTATCATACTCGAAGCCGCCCTGCAGTTCTATAAAAGACGATCACAATACCATGTCAATACGTGAACCGCTGAGCACGTAAGTCTTGAGTCTTCAAGACAGACGCAGAAAATGAAAGTCTCTGTCATCGTGAACTTACGTGAGATAATATGTCGATGCGGCCACAGAGAAGTAAGCCTATATCACATTAGAGGATGAAGCCCGGCTCATTGTGTTGCACAGCCTGAGGAATAATTTGTTCTACCGATAGTGTTGACTATATAACCAAACTGTTTTTTATGGTTTAAATCTGTTTATTATGAATTGTACCATATGAAGAGACTGTTTGTTTCATTTTCTCAACTACAATTGTTATTGACGGTGTGTGAAACTAAATGTGATGCAAGAAATATTTATCCTTTTCCGAATCATGAATTTACTAAATACTACTATGGTTGGTAAAAACTTATTTCATTTACTGTTAAATACGCGCCAATTGCAATAGCATTTCATCCTCTCTATCAACTGCAACATTTTCTTTAAATCAAATAAATGTTAACTGCGATCCCTTTCATGAGGATGATATTCGCCGCGATCGATAATGGTAGACAAAAACCATCACGTCTAACATTGAACGATCGATTGAGCAGCTACCACAACCACCTGTTATTATGGCGGAATGGCCGAGAAACATCGTGTTTACAAAATTAATCGTAGCTTATTCTATATATTCAAACTGCTTGTTCTACTGTAGAGTTATGATTTCTTGTTGAGACCTGGGAAGGAAATTATGACAAAATTTTACACTTGATCATATTAGATTATGCAGATTATGTGGTAGTTTAAGCCTCCCAAACCCCAACAAAGGTGTTCCCAAAGGAGGAAAAAGGAAGATAATGTTTATAATGAATTAAAGGAACGGGGAATCTATGCACAAGATGTGTACTCCATACCCCGCGCATAAAACATCAAGATTGAACGAAGTTTTGTTACGGATAAAAATTGAAGAAAAAGTAATTCATTCTGAAAAAAATTGCCTTAAATAGAAAATAGATAATTCATGGCGAAAAAACTATTCTAGTTCAAGGAATTAAGCCAACTTGGACCACAAATTCCCATTGATACAATAGTTGTTTCCCCCAGAGGAAAATTCTATCAGATTGTGACACAAAACTTTGAAATATTTCTTAGAGCTAGACTTCTTGCTGCTACATTGAAAGTCAAGACATTTTAACATGAATTCGATCTCGCAATCTAACAAAATCAATGTAGAACTCTAACAGTACTCGCTTGAACCCGTAGTTATAGAATCGTCAAGTACAAAGTCCGTGTCCCTGAAGCACTTCTCTAATTGAATCTTTCCGAGCTGAAATGCAGCAAGTAATTACAATTAATAAGTAAATTACATTAACTCCCGAAATAGTTCACCTTTAAAGGAAAATATCGTATAACTCCTGCCAGTGTCGGAGGAAAGCGCGCTTTACTCCAAGCTAAAGCTATGTATCAACAAGTCTTCTCCCCCTGAATGCCGCCAGAATTACCCCAGAAGATCTAATTTACTTGTCATTGCGTTGCAATCGCACCACGGCCCCAATTTATGAGCAGGCCCGCATGCTCCATAATTCGTTAGTATTCCACCACATTCTTGCGTTGTGGGGGTCTAGCACCGGCACCTTGTCAAGCACTCATCGCTCTGCTCTCGCTGGCGCTTCTCGTGGGCGAAGGTGTGTTTATTTGTGGGTGTAGGTTTTTTCATTTGTGGGTGTGTTTATTTGTGAGTGTAGGTTTGTTTATGCATAGGGATAGGTTTGTTTACTCGTGGGTGTGTTTATTTGCAGGTGTAGTTTGCTTTATATGTTGGTATGTTTATTTGTAGGTGTAGGTTTGTTCATCTGTAGCTTTAGGTGTGCTTTTTCGAGGGTGTAGGTGCGCTTATTCGTGGGTGTAGGTGCGATTATTTGTAGGTGTAGGTGCGTTTATTTATAGGTATAGGTTTGTCAATTTACAGGTGCAGGTTTGTTAAATTGCAAGTGTAGGTTTGTTAATTTGCAAGTGTAGGTTTGTAAATTTGCAGTTGTAGGTTTGTAAATTTGCAAGTGTGGGTTTGCTAATTTTCAGGTGTAGGTTTTTCATTAAAACAGTTCACAGCCCAGTCGCTGAGATTAATTACTCCAATTCTAGGATAGTGAATTAGGTGTTTCTTATCACATGTTCCAAAGAGCCCGCTGATTTTTGCCAGGAACGCAAAACTGGCTCATGGAAGGGTTTGCTGTCTCACTTAAATGTATCTAATCGTTAGATAGAAGCCACGAATGGCCTTGAGTTGAAAATAAAAGGCTGCATTTTGCATAGAAAAATGTCATCAGCAACAGATGCATAAGGTGACGGTGAAGTTCATTTTGCGATGCATAAATAGTTCAAGTATAAACAACCGCATTGGGTATATTGCGCGCCTTAGCAGATCGAAGCTATAGCAGCTACGAACTGATTTTGATGAACAACGAACATTTCAAATGTGGTTAACTGCTTAAAATTTCAGATTGTTTGAACCTACAATATTCGCTGCCCATGAAAGTGAGACATCGATCTCTGTAGAATGTTCTGCCCGCATGGATTAATTTCACTTTGGAAGTAATGCTAAAAATTGCGATTCGCAATGGCAGTTTGAAATGCTGGTTTCCATTCTTCAAATAAGAATAATGTTGCACCCCAAATAACGACCCTATGTTACAGGCTGTTTATTTGAAGTAAAGATAGGGTTGGCGAGACACAATGCGTTATTGAAAACTAAAAGAATTATAAATTGAGCAAAGTTGTGTACACGTGTTTCAGTAATTTATTTCGGTCAAAAGAACGTTAATAGAAATAGTAAAATTGAAATTTTTTTACTCTTCCTCCTAAATGTTTTTTGAGTTAGTTTCTCTGCGAGTAAAACATATTAACAGAGTTATCAAATTTCATCGGGCCGATTGGTCTACATCAAATAAACAAATAATCAATTGTTGCTTTGAATCGGTTGAGGAAATTTCAGTTTAAGCTCAGTTAAAAAAAAAATAAACTGAGAATGGAATTGGAAGGGATACATGGGAATAAATTTCAAAAAGAATAAACAACAAAATATGACATTGGATGATTGGTTACTGCAATAGAAAAGAAGAAAATCGTATTTAAAAATTTATGATATTGAATAGTTGGATCTTTTCCGGATGCAACTTTTCCAGATGCCACTAATGCAACACATAAGTTCACCCACTCGTAACTTTCGAAATAATGCACCTATCGACTTTAAATTATTCTCAAACGAAAGAATGTTTTCATCTTTCGTTTGAAAGTAATTTGAAGTCGATAGGTGCATTATTTTGAAAGTTACAAGTGAATGAACTTATGCATTGCATTAGTGGCGAGGCTTATTTGTGAAAGATCCAAATTGTTGATAACATCGCTCGTCTAACATGAACAGTAACGCTTCCCATGAATTATGCTGGCCTGCAGTTCTGCTTGTGTGAAAGATATTGCTTGCCTATAAGAAAGAAATAACTATCTTTTATGGAACTGTTTTCTACAATATTACTGAAGTATACATCAGCTTGTAGGGAAAGAGACCTGTGAACTGACCTACCTTGATGCAGATTATTGAACTTTGTAATCTCAGAAGAAAGCTGAGAAATACAACACAACGCGGAATGTGAAATGCGAGACCTAAACCGTCCATCGACGTCACTATGTGATCCTAATAACGAGCAGTGCTCCTGGTATCATATGTACAGGGTGGCGCAAAAGGAACGCACCTTTTTAAAAAAATAATAATAAATAAACTATGAAAGGTATAACGATAGGGTTAATTGCAAACGATAGAGGAACTCTTAAAGTTTATTTAGATGTCGGATCCTGTCTGTAGATACCCAGTGTATATTGCGGTAATAAATCTTTAAAATTTACCTTCAAAAGGGTGCGTTACTTATGCGCCGCTCTGTGTATATATGTACATAGGGCTGAATCTTTGCGCTCATCAGAGCGTAGTTCACTTAAAACGGCTTCAAGGGCATTGCTTCGAAGCTTTCACTTTAATCCATGTAAACTTTTTTAATCCATGTAAACTTTGATAAATAACTCCAAAAACTTGTTCCGTCTATTCAACCACTGTTATAAATATCAAAATACACATAGTGGTTTTACTACCAATTGGACTTGAGGCTCATAAAGGAATTTTTAAAAATCAGAGCGTCGAATTTTTGTGTCAACTTTTTTTGAAATATTCTATCTTTTGTTTCTTATCTTTCTCTTCTATAAAGTTTTCGATGCTTGGAAACTTGTGTTCGATGAGATTTTTTCCGAATTACCGTCTCGGGTGCCTAACTTCATGAAGTTATTTGCAAATGTATCTGAATGAAAGAAGTGCTGAATGAAGAAGAAGCAAAAAACAAATACAGTCGATCTTTGAGTTATGTTACCTAATGTGAACCTTTACGTATACTGACAAAGTTAGTCCCAGTGATTCATAATTTCAATTAAGCAGCGTATTAGTTCAATAACTTGGACTAATTTTTGTTGTTATAAGTTAAGGTTCGCATAAATGATGCGTAAGTCGATGATTCGTTTCTCGGAATATGTTTTTAATTCTAGTGAGTAATTATAACGCTGCATTTCTAAACAGGGTCCGTTCTTTTCCATGATGCCAACATCTCCTTCCCTTCGTGGCAGTTTTTCCCACCTGTTTAGTAATTCTATACTTACTCAGTAATTCTAATTTTACCGTAAATTCTAAGCGATGTTGCGTCAGTTTAAGCATGTGAGTGAGTAATGGCTAATAGGTCTCTTATTCATACTGATGCTCTACCAGTATTCACGAATTCGAGAAAGTAGCCTCTTAGTATTTTCATAGTTAATAGTTACGAAAAGTTTCATTCTGGCTCTAATGTTATCAAGTCTTGTTTTTTCACTTAAACCGCCAGCGTTCTTCAAGACGTTTCATTTTAAATTCAGCGCACCTAACCATTCGTGCTTTTTGAACGAGTTTTATTTTCAATTTTTAAGGCTTGAGCAAATTTCACAATCCAGTAACGAAGTACATAGATGCAAGAACTAAGGCAACAAACTCATGTCGCCGCGGCCGCTGAGCGGAGGTCAGGGTCTGTGAAGCCCATTGCTCACGGTCTTAAATCAATTTTGGACGCACGAACGACTCCAACGCAATTTAGGAGGAGAAGGGAACACGGTCATGCAAATACCACAATAGTGATAAAATTTGACTTCCGTACCCCTTCAAAGAAGTAAAATAGCGTTGATACAACAGAAGATACAAAAACTAAAATGAATAGTGAAAAGATACTTACGAACAACTGCAACGGAATTTAGGAGAAGAGAACACGGTCATGCAGCAGTGATAAAAATTTGCTTCCATACTCCTTCAAAGAATTGAAATAGAGTTGGCACTACAGAAGATCCGAAAATTAAAAAGAAGAGTGTTAAGTTGCTTGCATCCATTAAGCAAAAAGTACGAACAAATTATTAAATTAACTGTTCTCCATAGCACAACACGAGCATTGAAGATTCGTAAAAAGCTGTGAACAAAAATTAAACAAATCACTCTGATGAATTTATGCTTCCAGCAACGGCTGCTGGTCTTAATATAATAATATTGGTTACAAAACATTTGTTGCGAGAAATGATGTCACTGAGGCGTACTGCCTACAAGTTTCAAGTGACATCGACAAATCAAAATACTTTTTGAGAATATTGACCTCTACATTAAAAAAAATTGATTCTCTAGCAAAAAAATCTACAATTGTGCTCGGAAAATCAGTTATTTTTTATGATTTATCCGGAAATAATATTGTACTCATTGAAAGGGAAAATGAGCAGTTCATGAACACGCTCATCAAGCCCCTAGTCAAAGAACTTTATAAGTAGCAGTCATAGTCAACTTTATATAACATAGTCCTCTAGTCTATACCAGCTGCTAGCGTTTTTGATATCGTTCGCTTCAGCCCAAAGCTGAATTTTTGTTTTCAGTTGCTGCTATGGTTTGAATACTCGTCCAATCTTCTATTTTTAAAATGAACATTTATCACTATTATAATATCCATGAAGTTTTGCCACCGAAGATGCTACAGAGGCGGTTCTTCAGAGCATTTGATGCTGCTCACTTATTCTCCTTTTTGAAAAGTCTGGTCATCATTTCTGGTCTCGCCGTGAGGCAGCAGAGCCACAAGGAAGCAACTTCCTATTTCGTGTTGGTGTATGAACTCCGAATAATTGATTAGGATCCAGAACTAGAGCTGTAAATTAACATTTAATTTATCTAAAAACTTATTCACGCGTGTCTTTCTGTCTGCTCTCCTTGAATGCTGCCAGAATAACCCCCAAAAGGTTCTATTTGCTGCATGGTATCTTGCTGTAAGATGTAGGCCTGCAGGTATGAAATTATCTTTTGCTGTGCCACATGAGGAGACAAGCCTTCAAATATCAGAGTTCACATTCATGATTAATGCTACTCGACAGCTGCAGTAGAAGGTCTGCAATTGTGAGTGACATTTCTTCAGCATTTGTTGAGCAACTTATAGGAAATTTATTTTAAATATTCAAGTACAGTTAACCCTTTGTGAGGATTAGCAATAGTTTCAAAATGTCTGCAGCATGGTTGATATAGATGATATCAAATCGATCACTGTACCATTGCTCCGTGTGTTTGTTTTGAAAAGTTAATTTTACACCTATACTTAACGATTAACGAAAAGGGTTACTTAGACATAGAAGTAAACAGAGCGCTTTTCAAAATCATCGCTCTGAAGTTTTCCTCAATGTTTGATGTATGAAATGCCCAACAAAAACTCCCGTAGTAAAAATTCGAGTGGATTAACTGCGTCACTCAGTGAAGAGGGAAAGTTTCTATTAGTCAATGAAAAGTTGAAGAAAATAATCCCCTGGTAAATAAAACTATGTCAATAATTTCTCAGTAAACAAGGGAAACGACCAGATTTTTAGTAAAGGGAATAAAGGCATAATCACGGAGAACTAAGCAAAAGCAAAAGAGGGCATTATTCAAGGAAGAGAATAAACTCCACCAAATCAAACACTTAAAATTAGGTTTGACTAAACATCATTTCCGCCGCACAACTCGCAATCGAACGCACAACCAATGGCCAACGAAAAATATCTGTGAAATTCATCTGAAAACTACTGCGATCGTCGGCGCTGAAATAAAGCTGCCAGTAAAAGAGAAGCAGAGAGGAGGGCAAGAGAGAATAATGCAGAGCTCGGTGCGCTCATATGGCGGGGCTGGAGTGTCTCTGGTCTACAGTTACATGACACAGATGGCGCGGTGGCGGCCGTGTGCCGTGGTGCGCTGGCAGGGCAGCCAGAGGGCGCGCCGCTCCGCTTCTGTGTGGCAGCTGGGGACTGTGTACTTCTGTGTGGCAGCTGGGAACTGTGTACTTCTGTGTGGCAGCTGGGGACTGTGTGCTTCTGTGTGGCAGCTGGGAACTGTGTACTTCTGTGTGGCAGCTGGGAACTGTGTACTTCTGTGTGGCAGCTGGGAACTGTGT
>JACJUY010001533.1:74247-103671 GCA_014220935.1 Platorchestia sp. MABIK | reverse complement strand
TATCACCAATCCATCATTTCACAATCGCCTACAGTTGTATCACCAATCCATCATTTCACAATCGCCTACAGTTGTATCACCAATACCTCATTTCACAATCACCTACAGTTGTATCACCAATACATCATTTCACAATCGCCTACAGTTGTATCACCAATCCATCATTCCACAATCGCCTACAGTTGTATCACCAATACCTCGTTTCACAATCGCATATGTTGATCCTAGCTAGCAACAACCAGTCCCTTCGCTTCGTGACACAAACCCGGGATAACGTGACGCAATCTGCTGAAACTCTTGTTTTTTATTACGAGTGCAAGACACGAATCATTATTTGAGTGTCATTTTTTGGCTGTTATTTTCAGCAGGTATGGGGCTCGGGTTTCCGACGTTAGCGAAGTTTGTTCATTTCCACATTCTGACTGACAGGTGAGTTCTTTCATCGCCCTTTCAACGATGATTTATGCAGAGGCTTGGAGTAGATTTTGGTGCACTGGCTCATCCTTTCATGGCAATGAGAATCCAGTTACCTGGAACGTTTTTTATACTGTAAAAGCTCACGAAACTAACGATGTAAACAAACCTATAAAACTCTTTCTAAAGTGTCGTCGGGTCTCGAAACCTTAATCGACAATAAACTAAAATACAACAGACAGTTGTATACGAATGCTCTTATACAATAGAAAGCTAATGAACTTAAGTGTTATGAGCACACTAATAAACCAACGACACATCCGTGTTCTTATATCAAATTTCATTGTACAATTTAAATGGTTACAAAACTTCGACTGGGGTAATTTACATTGTATTCATCTATTCACTTGCTGTAAATTTTTCCATGTTTATTGCAAGTCAGAATTGCCGAATTCTTCCATATTTTTCAAAATTTTATTGAGGAAGAATCAGGAATGACTGTCAAATTTATCAGATGGACTCAGGCATACCTTAACAAAGTTACAAGACCGGTGCTATGTAGCATGGAAGGAGGCTTAAGCTAACTCGTCTGAAAACAATGAAGCATGTATGCACGTTCAATCTCAAATATGAGTCTTAGTGTGGAAATAGAAGCAATTTAAATGATGGATGGGAGCCGCTAAAATTTCGCGCGAACTTCACGCAACTGTACTTGTAATTGAAAATATAATTTACCGTTAGGTAATCCTGTACCTGTGCTCTGATAGCTGTGCGTGATTTGTGTCTAACGGAATGAGGCTTGGGTAACCAGCAAAAATGCGCCTCCCAGTTCGTTCCAGTAGCCATATTACATTTTGTGCGATTTTATTAGATTCTCATTAAGGTAATCGTCAATCGAGGAGATGTGTTTAAATGATGAAGAAACACACAAAATATCTGCTTCGTTTTAGGGGGGATTTAGTGATTACTTATTTTGTTACTTTCTCTTCAGTGATGCTCTCATATGTTTGTTTAGAAAGGACAGGAGAACCGATCACTTTTCGTTTGAATTCTGTAAAACGGAAAGGGTAATGATATTTTGAATTGTCTGTTGTATTCTGTGCTCCTCACCGAGATCATTGCTCTTTATTTTGAAATGTTTGGAATGATCAAGTGAAACCCAATTTAATTCTAACAAATCGTCAATGACCAAATAAAATTGTTTTTCTCTATATTAACAGTGTTTTGATCTTTTATTTTGAAAGGTTTCATGTTTCGCTTATTTCCGTTTTATTTGTTGTAACTTTTTCACTACTGAGTGATATGTAATATAAGTGACCATTTTCCATTGAAATGACATTCGCTTCAATTGGCATCCCCCAGTTACTTCTTCAACAAAAAATGTGGAATAAGTGCTTCTATAGAGTTGAATTTTTAGCGCAATGAAACAATTAAATACAAACTAAAATGCATGAAAACAATTAATACAACCCAAAACGCATGGAAAACAATAAATGTAAACCAAAATGTATGGAAAGCAATCAATACCAACTAAAGCACATGACACGGTTTCACGAGTACGAGTGACTGAATCATTATGTCAGTGGCGTACCGTTTGCGCCCATTGAGTGTCTCAGATTTCAGCAGCGACTGTGGACACCTTAGTAAAATGTGGCGGATCGTTGCCGTAGATTACAGACCAGTCCCGCACAATCGATCAACTCTCATGGTGACAGAGGTGCCTCGAGTTATTTACAAGGCTACTTTGAATAAATGAACTCACGTAGGCGCGACTGTAATAGATCAATAGCGTTGAATTACGCTCCGTTGTGTCACAAGTTTCGGTGAAACAAGCAGACATGACCTAGAAATTGCGCGCTTCGTATTTGTTTGGTGAAATTTCAGACGATGTTGAGCGATGTGAAATCGAATAGTCGGCAGAAATTATGGTTGATATTTTAAAAATTTATTACGGTAGATATTTAAGCAAAAACTCGAACAACAGTTTGGAAACCAAAGGAAAATAAAATTGAAGATTCGATTATTCCATGTGAGCGTATTTAACAAAAAAAAAATATGAAAAAATACGTTGCTAGTTCATGAATGATTTTAACGGAAGAATTCACGTCTCCAATCGTGCACAGAAAATGACAGACGAACGAGCCATAAATATATTTCGAGCAGAATTAGCATTATTGGAGCACCGAAGGCTCGAAGGCCAAACGTGAATAAGTGGGAGCTGCATTCAGAATTTTTCTTTAGCCTCACAAGAAGAAGGAGCCATCGATTGCAGCCGAGCTCTGGCTAGAAGCCCCAAATGGTTCGTTAAAATTGGTCCCAGGGAAACGCTGAGTAAGCATATGCCCTGCAGCGCCCGGGCTGGCGCTCTAGTGAAGTGCTGTGCGGAGCTGGCGCTAAAATTAGTTCTTCTGAACGCTTTTGAGCGAGTTGATATGGGTGGGCTCAAAAAATAACTGTACTTGAAATTTCATTCTGTATTGTTGATATTACCAATTTTTGGCTAGTTGATATGGGTGGGCTCAAAAAATAAATGCATTTGAAATTTCATTCACTGCTTTTGAAATTTTATCAGGTGTTGTTGATTTTACCAATTTCTGGAGAGGAGCGTCCGCCAAAACCTCGTTAAACACACAAACATCGTTTGTCGGGGAAAATTGAAGTTTTTGAAAATTTCATTTACGTCTTTGAATTTGAATACAGATAGAAAGATTTTTCAAGGGCTAGAAGTGAAGTGGGCTCATTTTTCAGCCCAATTATTTTTGTTTTTTCAGGGTTCAATCCACTCCTGAAAGTATTCTAGAATCTCCGACGTGAAACTCTCAAGCATCAAATCTCCAACTCTCTCAACGAAATCAAATGATGCACGTTCTGATACGAAGGTGTATTTTCATTCAAACCAAATACCATCAACTATCTAAAACACGTTTAAAAATAATTGGTTTAATAATTACAAATTATTTAAATGTTATTATTTAAAATTATTCGACAATTTCGACAATTTCCATTGCAAGATTCACAGAACCATTAGAAATAACTTAGCTCGAAAATACCCGTCGTAATTATTTAGTAAATTCTTACAAGGTTACACCGCGAAGTGAGAAGCTAGCCAGAAAATATCGAGAACGCAGCGTATCTGTGATACGCTGGAATTGAGCGCACCAAATATCGAGTAACGGACGCCATGTCGGCCCCTCTATCACCATGCGCCAATTTGCAGCATTTTACATCTTCCCCCAACTGCTGGTCTGTAATTCCTCGGATTCTCGAGCTCCTTCTTCAAAATAAGGATTAGGATCAAATGGGAGTCATGATCCACATTCTAATATCATTTAGTTTGTTTTGATGTGCTCGTTGTTTACTGAGAATTAGATACTCGTTTCTGAAATAGCCAAGACCCGTGCGCTACGAAAGGTGACTTGTTGTAAAATGCATAATAATAATGTAGATTGGATGTCATATATTCATGGTTGCCAAACTCCTAATTAAGCTCAAAACCTTTGATTTGATTTTATTACGTTCCACACGAGGTACTCGTAAATCAAGAATGTTTGTGTACAAACGCCGAAGAAATGCACAAAATATCTATTACTTCTGATAGAGAAGTTAGTTATCATTAATTCATGATTTGCTGTTCAGTGATGTACTCATGCATTAGTTCAAAATGAACAAGACAGCCGACGATTATTTTTTTGTGTGATTTTAGTAAAACGGAAAGAGCTATGATGTTTTTGAATTCAATTTTTCATTTTCACTATCATATTAGCGGGAGTATTGGTGAAATTGATCATTCAACTGACTTGTAAACTCATCGGTCATTGACATCGTTAAAGTTTACTGCCTGAGAGTCGAGTATCATAAATGCTATGATTTTTATAATTTACCATTTGAAGATTCCATAACATTCTGATAAATTTAATCTGGAATAAAAACTGCGTCGCTCGATACATTGACTGTAAGTCAATTTTTCATGACAGTGCCGTGCAATTAGTGTGATTTAAAACGAACGTGTGTTTCTTTTCTTTCTCTGTGGTCGACGAGTGAGCTCAATTAGGGTAACAACTGAAGCATTTCCAATGGAGTTGTTGTTCATTTTGCCATCCTAAGTTCTTCTAGCTGAGGCTGGTTTTTGCGAACAAACTCTATCATTCGGTTTTCTTGCTTCAACCTGTGTGCGACGTCAATTACAGCTGCATCAAATGATACACGCAAGAATTACGCCCGTGGAGCACCAAATGATGAAAATACTTATCAATAACTATCATGAAGAAAAAATACTAAATATTTAAGGCGTTTAAAATTCGAAGAATTTCTCCCAAACCCAGAGGTCGTATACGACGAAAAATAAATTCAATGAAAAAAATAACAATGTTTCATTTTTTCTTGCAATGATGACATTGTTGAATTTTCCGTTGTATTACACCCACCGAAACCTTTCACGTTTCTTTTTATTTCGATATTCTAATTCCTTGGCCAGCTGCGTCGAGAGGTTGACAACATGCTATGAAAATGCCTGCGCGCCGCAGACGAGAAATTATTTGCTGTAAAAATGAGGGTCGTAAGCCGAGACGACTGTAGCACGGATACGGTCGCGTCCGGCGGCGAAGAGGCGCGGCTTATCAGCTCTCCAGATACATTGCTCTGGAAATGACGTGATTTACTTTGCCTGCACCGCAAAAAGAAAACCAGCAGAGACGTTTCTATAACGTGGTGGGTGCCTCTCGACTTGAGAATACCAAAGGGGACCAAACTAAAATCTCACCAGTCAGCACGCTGTCCTTGGCACATTCCACAGAAGATGATAATTAAAACGCAGGAGAAAATTTTTTTTGCGGGAGGAATGCTCATCTTACTGAGTTTCATTTGAGTCTTTATTTTTTAGGTTCAAACAGGCTAAAAAAAATTCGAAAAGAAACTTTGATTTTACATGATTTCTTTTTCATGCATCCAATGACGTAAAACGCAATACGTATTATAAGAATACTAGTGTGCACGGCCCGTCAAAAAAACGATGTGAAGAAATACCTTTCTTGAACAAATTTTTCAGATGTGGATGACAAACTAATGTATCCATTCTAACAGAACCCGTGATAAAAAATATTCATGTACTTGTTACGAACCCGTGAAAAAATTACGTCAACATTACCTAACCTGTGCTAACATAACCTATCCTACCTAACTTATCCAAACCGAACCTACCCTAATAAAATGTCAAACATATCAACGCATGTAAAGGCAAATAATTCACTGGCTGTTTAAATTTAAACCCGTTTCAATGACATGTTTCATTCAGTTTCGTCCCTAAAACGAAAGCGATGTAGAACACACGAGAATTAAAACATGCAGCGACAGGAGAGCTGGCAAATTAATGCAATCAATGTCCAAGTACAAGCAAGACAAAGACAGTTTCTCTTGCAAATGACAAAATATTTATCGGTACGACTTAACTTGCAACGAAAGCCACAACACCTGAAATTGAAGACAATAACTTTCAAATGTTCAATTCATAACATCTGCCTCACATTTTGTATTTTTTAAATCTTTGCTAAGAATTTGAAACCTATTGAAATTATAGAAGATTGTGTACGAGACGAAAAAACTCTCATTACTAGCAGTGATGGGAGGGATCGAACCGCAGTGTGTATTCACAAGCCATTATAATTTTATTTTATAGTATACTTTTTTATACTATGCTTTTTGAAGAACCTAATTTTAAGAAGAACTGAATTCAAAAATTGCAGTCTTCAACATATTCAAACTGCTCTATGTTCATGAGCATGAGACAGTCTAGACTCTAGAGAGTCGAAACGGCCTAAATATTCGAGACAGTCCAGACGCTGGAGACAATCTTAGAAGATAAAATGAAAATACATCTTAGTTATTCCATACCTCGGATCAATATGGCCACCGCAATTTAGTTTCTTGTGATAACAAACTTTTGAGTTCTCGTCTTTGTTATTCTAATAACAAGATAACAAGAAGATTAACGCTGCGTCCACGCATAAGTTAGCAAAAAATAATCGCCAGATATCGCGGGCTCGAGAAAGTTTATGATCATAATAGGAATTTTTAACGCACCTGCATGCTCTAGAGATCTTTTCGACTTGAACTTCAGAGAAGAAAAATAATGGAAAGACTTGTCGAGTCAGTGAGTGCATTATTAAATTTAAACTAAATTAAATGCATTCAAGCTTCATTGAATTTTAGGTGAAAACTGAAATTAAAATCAACGGTTAACTAAATACAAAACGTTTTACTCAAAATTTCAATACAAATGTGTGGAAAATTTATGGTTTAGAGACGTAAGCCTGGAAAATAATGCATGTAATTCAGTTTTACTTTCATCATTATATTACTCTGATTTGTATGGAAGAACAGCATTTTCACTAACTCGCTTCAAACCCTCATAACCTGACATTCAAGTTCTTATGGCCATAACCAGATATTCAAGTTCTTATGGCCTTGGCAATTAGCATATCTTATCAAAATAACCCCGCTTTAAACTCTAAGATAATTATTTTACGCTCATTTCTTTCAAGTGCGACGGGCATTAGCCGCGCACGAAACAGCGAGGGGCCGTAAAACTGGTCCGTGACTGTCCAAAAGCCCGCACTGCGCTTGTAGCAACGCGAGTCTACAATTGATTATTGAAGATGAAAATGAACGAGCTGTGCCATAACCACTGAAATACGATAGGCAGTTACGAGCTACGCGTTACACGAAAATACTTAAATGTGACTTTTACAGAGCCGTTGCCTGGTCCCCGTGACCAAGATTTATGGGTCCCGTCATGGTCAGTCCCTGTCATGGACAAGAAATGTTCATTACTGTCAATTCGACTGATATAAATCAAAACACTTAGTCATGAATGACGCTGTCATTCGTAAACCTTTGATATTTAGGGATCTAAAGTACACTATTTATCAATCATTAAAAAAATAGTAAAATGCATGTTGAACTGCTTCTTCTGTTTTTGGTGCCCCGTATTTCAGACTTCATATCTGTCACTAATTTCTGCTGTTGTTTTTCCAAGGTCTGAGACGCATACCACCATTAAGTGATCGTTCATGAACAGGAATCGATCTGTCGATCTCATTGATGAGTGTTTTATTTTGCCATGAGTGTTTTCTAGCCTCATCTAGTTTTACAACATAAAAATTTGACTGAAATTTCTAAACGTAAAGCTAAACTACAACTTCTTTTTGGTGCAATTCGCTGTTAGAGAAATTTAAACAAGTTCGTGCTCAAAGAAAAATGTGATTTCTGCAAAATCAGCTCTGTGATTTACAAAACTTGAACCTTTTTAAGAACAGTGAAAATAAGGAATAACATTCCTGTGATTAAGCCAAGCTGAAAAACACAAGTGCCAACTCAATCGAAAATACAATTTCCCAGATCAAAAAAGTGAGACAGATGCGTATCTCAAACTCCTTCACGTGAGCGAATACATATTCCCATGAACTAACCGACAACACATCAACCCGTGAGGACACAACACATCAACCAACATCAGATGAATCGAAAAAACTTTGATTACAACCTGTGAAGACACAAAACATCAAACAAAAGCAAATGAATCGAAGAAACATTGATTACAACATATGAAGCCACAAAATATCAACCAACAGCAGATGACTCGAAGAAACATCGTACACAATCCACCCAGGGAAGCGAAGCAACACGACGCCGCAGTGGCAGAGGAGGCCGGAGCGCCCCGTGAGAGGACAGCAGAGATGCGGCGGCTACAGCGTCGCAGGAAGGCGGGAGCACCGCTTGCTGCTGCCACTCTCTTGCTCTTTGTTATTGCTGCCCAGCCGTGTGGTGAGTACTGTGCCGTTGTGGTGAGTACTGTGATGTTGTGGTGAGTATAGCCTTGTGGTGAGTACAGCCTTGGGGTGAGTACTGTGTTGTTGTGGTGAGTACTGTGTTATTGTGGTGAGTACTGTGTGGTTGTGGTGAGTACTGCGTTGTTGTGGTGAGTACAGCCTTGTGGTGAGTACTGTGTTGTGGTGAGTTCTGTGTTGTTGTGGTGAGTTCTGTGTTGTTGTGGTGAGTACAGCCTTGTGGTGAGCACTGTGTTGTGGTGAGTACTGTGTTGTTGTGGTGAGTACAGCCTTGTGGTGAGTACCGTGTTATTGTGGTGAGTACTCTGTTGTTGTGGTGAGTACAGCCTTGTGGTGAGTACTGTGTTGTGGTGAGTACTGTGTTGTTGTGGTGAGTACAGCCTTGTGGTGAGTACTGTGTTGTGGTGAGTACTGTGTTGTGATGAGTACAGCCTTGTGGTGAGTACAGCGTTGGGGTGAGTACTGTGTTGTTGTGATGCGCAGCCGTATTATTGTAGTGGTTTCCTCAGGTACCTCAGAGGAGAGTATTCCAATTATAGAGGTAAGCACCTAAATTCAGTGGTTAGTATTCTTATGGTGGGTACCCTCGTTATTACGTTGAGTGTTTGAATGACTGTATTGAGATAGAAGAGTCACTGCCAGTGAGCATGTTGTAGGAGCAGTTTAGATCAATTAGGTTTATTTGAATATCATGACCATTATTTTCCCGGAGAATGTTAGTTTTGGTGGGTTTCAACAGGACCAGAATTATTGACATGTTTTAGCTCTTTATTTATTAATCAATGATTTCATGGGAGTACAACTCCTGTTGGTGTTACCTCATTGTGGTACGAAGGCACAAATTGAAAACAGTCTACGTTAATCTTCCAAGTATGAGTGTGCTGTTCTATCTCCCTAATGAATTGAATGAAAATGCTGAAAACTTTATATTGCATCTACTGAAGTCAAGCCTTTTCCCTAATGTAATGTGTGAAAATGTTGATAACTTTATATCACATCTAGTGAAGTCAAGCCTTTTCCTAATGTATGGTTTGAAAATGCTATTACTATATTTTACATCTAGGGAAGTCAAGCCTCACACAGACACATTCAACACTAATTGATCACGATTTTAACAACTTCATCTCTAAAACCAGGGAACTTGGCGCTGTGTGATCATTTAGGATCCTATTTTCTGCTAAGAGAAGTCTTGTTCGACTTTAATAACTGTATTAGGCGTAGTAGAAATTTAAATTGATGTTTGGGTTACATACATTTTCAATGGGATGGATACAAATGATAGAGTCAGCATTTTTCTTACAATCGTTTACTTAATAAGTTTTTAATAAGCATTTCCTGAGTGTTTTTACTATTTCTAAACGAAAAATTAATAAGTCTTATTTGCATCAATGTGTAGTTTCCATGCAATTTTGCTATACATTGAGAAAGTTAAGTTCAAGCAGCAGGCTCTTGAAACTGTTCTCTAATGTTTTTCTCCAGTTTAACAACATGGTGGAGATAATTCACTTGATTCCTTTCTACACGGACAGACATTTGAAGATGTCGATACAAGACACACAAATGTGTAGCATAAATTATTAATGAAAATTATGGGAACTCAGAGATAGAATCTCAAGTAAAAATTCTGTTAGTTCGGTCAAGAACGATGAATCAACTATCACTCTAGAGTTGTACCAAGCGAACGAAATTGTTTCATAGGACAATCTATACCTTTTGGTTCGATACAAAAGGGCGTATGAAACCTACAGTATAAATACCCTGTGTGACACAAATACTCCATACACCTTCCGAACGTGTGCGTTAAACATGAACAATCTTATACCATGAGCACTTATGATAAAACGAGACAAACTTATGATAAATTGAGCACTTGTGTTTAAAATAACTTCGGCTTCATTAGCATTAATCTTGGGAGAGAATCTGAAGTGCCGCAACCATGTGGAGGCCTTTCACAGGTAAAGGAATGCTAATTATGAGGCTTACGAATGAAGAGCAAGCAAAGCGAGAAGCTATACAAGTCGTGCTCATTTGCAAGCTGCAGTGGAGTGCTGGAGCTCAAAACTCGAGAGGACTTGCGTCTTTGAAGCCGCATTGAGGGGCGCAAATGCGCTCGAGCGCAGAGCGTCATCTCGAATTTTGATAGACAAACGCTGTACCGCTGGGGATCTCTCGCGTCATCCCTCTCAGTCACAACTACACAAATATCTTATACCTAATAATACAAATGGTGTGTTTATTTATTTATTTATGTATTTTTTTATGTCCGCTTTTTCAGTCTATGTCACGCTCATTTGGATGCTGTAAAGCTGTATCTGTGATACGAGTTCCACCTGCGATCAAGGTCAAGAATTTTTTTTCGCGGGTACTACTAGGATGGATGGATTTATTTGTCATTCACAACTGGAAAACTTATGCAATGAAATTTTTAAATCCAACCATTTTTGATGGGTCGTGTACACTATATAGTAGAGTAATATTTGCCTACTGTATCGGATAAGGTCCTTTGTTCCAGATCGCTTGTGCAGTGAGGTGTACAAACGTTCGTTCAAATCGCGGCGTCTACTTATTTATCTATGAAAATGTTGATCACGAAATGGAAAATTCTTAAGAACTTGGGTCATTAGACTATACTGTTGAAAAGGAAATAGATCTTCTCTGCTAGGATTACAAGAAATAGTGAAAAAAACGACATTTTACTATGGACTATTTTGTAGATAAAACTTGAAAAACACGCTAAGGATAAGCCTTGGAAAACTTGCGACACCTAGAATTGTTTGTGAAGCTGAAGTTTACACAAACATACACGGATAATTAAATCATATTGAAATATCATTGTCCAACAGTGACATGTTCGTATTATTTATGAAAACAAAGGCGGAGTGTTTTCAACACACTAAGATTTATTTGTTCTATGACGTCAATAAGTTAATGAACCATATCAGTGAAATTAAGTTGTTGAATAGCAACATTTTCCTCAATTGAACGCAATAGATAGGAACATTACACACAAACCACATATGTGTTGATTTTAAAAATTAAGAAAATTAAACTTTAGTTGCGTACTTCAAGCAGACGAATGTTAACCTTTGTATTTGCCCCCAATAGATAACAATGTCAATTTTTAAAAACAGCCTTAATATATTGTACATCTTCTTCAATATCTTCCCCAATTTTCTCTTTGAAGTTTACCGCCGAGTGGCAGCTTATTCCTTACCTGAATGTCGGTGGCAACCAAGGAAGCTTCCTTGGTGGCAACCTGATGCCAATGCCAGTCGAATGATGGTGGTTGTGATAGTGGTAATATGGGTACAAAAAAGTGACTGGAAAAGGTTATTAAATGATGTCAGTGAATCAAACTAAAAACTTTGAAAAAATTCTATGACTTAATAAAAACCCAATTGGTAATGTCTGCAATTAATGTATTGACGAAGTTTAGAGCTATAGTGTATGGTTCTTAAAGTCATTTCGAGTATGTGGACACATCTCCCACCTGAAGCTATTAAAATACCAATCCTTCGTTTCTTTGGACACGACCCAAAAATTGTTTCTAGTGTTTTGAGGGTTTTTTAAATTAAGAGCGAGATTACTTCCGTGCTGTTCTGAGATTGACGAGCTTTATGGAGCAGATGCCGGAAAAGGAAAAAACGGTTTCGGATCGCATTAACAGCCACTGCGTAAAGTTCTTAGAAATTCATTCTGGCGAGAAAAACTGCAAATCTACGACACCCACATGAAGAAGAGTTATTCTAGATTTCGTGAATACGGACAAAAGATTTGTTCCAGGAAACTCAAAACTAAAAATAAATCTTAACTATCAATACGCAAATTTAAAAAAATCCTGATAGTTATAAAAGACTTACAAATTTGACCCTAGTAAAAAATTTTGCTAAAAAAATATGTGTTGCACAGTATTTGCGTCATTCAATTTATTTCAGTGTTCTGTTCTTGGAATTACCTACCAATTTAGAAACAGGCGTAAATCATATTTATGACCTCCATAAATCTTGTAAATCATACCTGACATTCACAAATATGAAACACTTTCATAAATCTTGTAAATCATATCTGACATTCATAAATATGAAACACTTTCATGAATCTGGAAAATCATATGACATTTACAAATTTGAAACGACATTCATAAATAATTTTCTTAGAAGTCATTTTCTCGTTTTCTGGATGACCCCCGTGTTGATAAGTAACCCTTGAACCAAAAACACTTGCTTTCGAAGAACAGACGCATTGCAACACTCACGTAGGTGGGCAGATCGAGATGAGAAGGCTGAATGACCCCTTCGTTGATTAGCAACCCTTAAATAAAAAACACTTGCTTTTGAAGAACAAACGCATTGCAACACTCACGTAGGTGGGCAGATCGAGATGAGAAGGCTGAATGACCCCTTCGTTGATAAGCAACCCTTAAATAAAAAACACTTGCTTTTGAAGAACAAACGCATTGCAACACTCACGTAGGTGGGCAGATCGAGATGAGAAGGCTGAATGACCCCTTCGTTGATAAGCAACCCTTAAAGAAAAAACAATTACGTTTGTACTTCAGAAGCAATTGCTTCTTATTCAAAGGTTGCCATCAGGGTGGGGGGTCTTTCAGATAACGAGGAAATAACTACTGAGAAAATAATTTATGAAGATTGAGCATTTATCAGTGAATTGGTAGTTAATTCCATGTAAAGAACACTGAAATAAATTGAATAACGCATTACAATTAGCCGCGGCCCGCTTGTAGCCAGAGCGAGATGAGAAGGCTGAATGACCCTCTCGTTGAGAAGCAACCCTTAATTTACACTTTGACCGCAACGTGCGCCACCAGTGGTCACAGAGGGCATTTCAATAATGCTGCTGACCTACCAGTAGTCACAAACTTAAATTTCACGACTTATTAATTAAAAATAAATAAAGCCACAATCCAGTTCATGTTTGCAATTTTCAAAATGGCTCACTACAACCGACTTTAAATTAGAGTTCAACACTAAACTTGCGTTAAACCAATTACGGTCAATGCGTTACAAAACAATTGCTTCTGAAGTACAAACGCATTACATCACGCCCCAGCGTAGCCCGACGGTGAGCAGAGCGAGCAAGAGAGGAAGCGTTCGCAGCATTCGCCCGCCAGACAAGCGGACTCGGAGGCACAGCAGCAAATGAGGCTCGACAGCCACGATCCGCTGAAATCAGGCGTATTGGCTGCGAGATGATCGGCAGCAGCAACGCCGGCTCCATCAAAAACAAATAAAACAGCAGAAGAACAATGAAAAACTAGACAGAGAAGACAATACAATCGATGAAGGAGAGGAGTTTTCTTTTGGCGGTAAGGAGAGGAAAATGTTGTGAACACATTTTCAATACGCGAAAGAATGAGACTATAAATACTACCATGTAATTAGACAGTTTCTGGTTATTTTGTGTGAATAAAGATTGTGTTACAACCACAGTCCCTAAGGAGGTTTAGTAAGCAAATGGCCGCTCATATGGGTAATTTCATTAGGAAATCGAAAAAACTGGGACACTCATGAATCAATTTATCCTTTTTTTTATAGCGCTAGCAACAAACAAGCTACAGATTACGTTTTGAAGCAAAAAAATCATTCGTAATCTTATTCTTATTACGTAATATTTCGTAATATATAATAAATAAATATCTTATTTGTTTGTAATAAATTGAGAAAGTCCCTACAAATTTCACTAACGCATAGGACGAACAAGTGTAGGTAGGGTCTTTTGCTCACAGTATGTATTAAGTAAGTGAAAATAGATTTGTGATTTTCAATTCGTAATAAAAAAAAAAATTTGCAGGTAGCTAGCTGAAGCACATTTTACAAGGATTGAAATACAACCCGTTTTTGATGTTTTCAGGAAATATATTATCATGCTCTTTCAATGGATTCGAGTAGAATGAATAAATTACTAAAGATTTCCTCGAATTCATGTCACCAAATTCAACAAATTTGCATAAATACTGCTGCAATAACTTTGACCGATTTCTGCTGAAGAGAGAGCAAAAAAAATTGGAAGCTCAAGGAAAAAATTGAAGGCAAAGAATCGTCGAGTCTTAGAATTTTTCAATGCAAAACTGCATCCAATTCCAACAATTAGAATGCGGTCTGATGCCTTCTAACTCCACATAATGCATCATGCTGCGAGAAATTTTTGCGATAGGGTTGCAGAATGCGTTTGTTAGCCAGGATATAACTTTGAACTGCTTTGAACGAACTGCTTTGTGGGAAATAAGTGAATCCAAATCTCAAAGTTCTTCACTAATACAAACAAGAAATAAACAAAGATTATTTCCATTAATTGCTAAGGTTAAAATTTCACATTACAAAAGCTGCTCTTACTTGAAGCTAGGCTGGACAGTCACCTTTACGACAGCGCCAAAATATTATCAGATCTTCTCTCATTTTGTATTTTCCATTGTCACTATCGCACACCTTGCCAGAGTTTTCACAAGCTAGAGTAATAGACCATTTGATGCATACAAGCCTAAGTCTGTCGGTCATATTTTTATCATCAGAAGTTATCAAGAATTACAGTTATCAAACTGAAAAAATATCAACGCACTTAAACGCTCGTGGCAGTTCCTATTCTTCTCAAAGTAATTTTACTACATTGGCTGATTTAGTGTTTGTCACGGGATATGACTATCCTCAGGCTAACTGACTTGTCGGAGAGATTCTTCGTAAACATCCTCTGTTTCACTTTCCATCAGGAACATCAACAGCAAAACTGAGAGTGACCACATGTAGCTGATTGTTTTCCCCGATATGACAAACAGTTTTAATCCCATCCCTCCGCAAAGGCTTAACCTCCAGGGGAAACAATATTCGTTTATCGAAAGGAAAAATAACATGGAATTCCATTGCCAAAATATTAATCGAGAAAACGAGTGGGTCACTGTGGTGGGGAGCATTCAGAAATTTGACTTTTAAACACTGAAATTCAAAGCGTTGCTACATGACTCAAAATCATGAAAAATTTAAAATGTCGTTTTCAACACAGGTAATCCCAACAACACAAACCTAGCTGCGTTACCAAGCCTAGAGTGAACCAGCCGAAGTGCGTCACAAACCCACACGAGTAAAACACTTGGTCTCTATCATGAAGTCCCAATATGAACAAACTCTTATGTCCCAGCGCATTACAGATTAGCTTAACCTTACATAACCACCCATCAGCACCAGAATAAGCGTATGTTTTTTCTGAAGCACGACTCTCACACTGGACAGCAAGGACGGGCACCTGAGAATAAACATGAGAGCAAACGGAGAGTTTGAAGAGACGTCTGCAGGAGGCAGCTTTGTTCAAACCAAGTTCCTAACGACTGGAATTAACATCACCATCCAACCATCGTCCAAGCGCACTGAAAGAGAACGCCCATTGAAATCTATCGAAGTTCACTGAGTGACAGAACTTTAGTTTGCTTTGCGCCCGGACGGACGGAGCGATGAGAGCTTCAAACTTACACCAGGAGCCATGCCGGTCGGTGGACACAGAACCTGGATAAAAATGACATTTTTAATTCATCAAATTGAATTCTGTCAGTTAGAGCACGCCAACTCACCCTCAGCTCTAAAGTCATGGTCAAAGTTAGAAGAATATCGGCTGAATATGATAACATTGATGGAGATGAGAACTTTCCTTCAATGCTGGCTTCGATTTTCGAAACATTTGTAATTTTTCAGTAAATATACATTCTTTCATAATTTGACGGCAATTTTATTAAAATTCCACAATTCCTTCGAACGGTAGACGAAGGCACTCAACTACTGGAGCGGAACGTTACTACTCAAATTGGAGCCTATTCTTCAGCAATGAAAGTCTACTATTCATCCCTTCTGAATTGAATGCGGTCACAAAATCAGAAGCGCTGAACTGCGGACACTGCTCAAGCTCACGACGATTTTATGGAACCACCAAATGAGCAAATTTGTGACGACTTACAATACTAAAACATTCATGGTCAAATCTAAACTTTCCAAGCTTAGAACATCGCATGAAGGTTATGATACAATGCTGTTGAAATCCAAAGTGCGCCCTCTCAAAAAAAACAGAACAATAATTTCTAGGGTAAGAACTTTGAAACCCCTGAAGGTACAGAATTACTTTGATGTTCTTCATCTTCTTGGAAAATTCACACATACACGTCCAGTTAGAGGCAATCACATGCTTTAAGCAAACATAGAAATATAAGATCAAATATATTCGAGCTGTAGGCTATTTCACGTGAAACACAAGCGCTTTTACCGATAGTGTTGAGAGTTTTTAATTTATTTTTTAACTCAGCAAAATAAGAGAGTACATTCTTACTGTTTCACTCATAGGTAATTCAACCACCATCATGGCTATGAAAATAGTATTGTGGTATTTCCAACAATATGATATAAGGATGTTTAAGTTAAGAATTTGTTATACTCAATGAGTTGAACTTTTTGTCTCAAATTTTTGGAATAAACTTCTGTGATTTTTCTTTCTTGTGTATCTTCGTTAATTTCATTGAACAGTGTTAATTACTGAATGGAATTTCTACGAAATTTCTATTTTAAGGAAGAGTTAGCGCTCTTTAAACATTCGTGACAGATCTGAGCGAAAATGAACAAAATACGTTCGAATAGGTGCTGAATAAAAAGTACAGAATTATATTGAAAAATGTGTCCTGTAGGAAAATAGTAAGCTCATTTTATTATATTAAAAAAGGAAGGCTTGCATGAGCTTCAGGGCGGGATCTTACATTTTCCTCCTGGGAGCGCTGATTCTCATAGATGCACCAGTTATATCCCCTGAGGATGTCAGAGCTGGGAAATTTTGATTGAATGTAAAATTTTACCAATGTGAAATTGACAATTCATTTTCGTTTTCTTTTTGCTGGTTGGAATTCTTCATACACACGTTCAGTTTTCAAGTCATTGCTGGTACATGAGAAGCAAAACTACCTTTATGTAAATGTGAAGTGGTAGCCTAAACCCAAGCCGTTCTTAAAAGATGTTCAAATCGATTTTTTCCTGTATATGGAATGTAACACCTCGAAAATTTCAAAATGAAGTCAAGCCGTAAGGGAAAAGCAGGAAAATCATCATTATTACAACAAATCACATGGGCAAACTGTGTATTTACCACAACGCTGAGCAAAAAACATTATATTATCATTGAAACTCTCATTTTATTTCAAAATATCACTAACGCACTGTTCTAAACATCATTGATGAGCAATGATGAGTAAATGTTGATTTAAGTAAAATCACTACTCATAAACTACGTGTAAGTCAATGCTGGCTTTGCTAAATATCACAATTCACTATATATCCCGTACTTTTTGTTCCTCTAGCACCGAGAACCTTGCCTTGGTTGATAGCGCCGCCCTAGCGCCGCCGCGTGTCGGGTGCCGTACGTCAATGAGCGGATGTAAGACGCTGTCGGAGATCCATCAGGACCGAGGAGCAGCACCAATTAACTCCTCGATCTTATACAGATTGTTCGAATTAATTGAAAGCCCCTAGACTGCATCTGCTGCAACTGCTAGCCTAGGAACGCTCGCTCTCCGCACTTCCACAATAGATCAATTTCGAACGCGGCCAACGGACGACATGAGAGTGGTGGTCGTCTTCCGAGCTTCAAGAAACCTGAGCTGTGAAACCTTCGACGCTGTGACAGAAGGTTCATTAAGCATTTGATACACCACGTTGTCATAAGTAAGCAATTTTTGTGTAATTTGAAAGATACTGAATGGTAAGTTTTCACGCTATCTGTAAAGTTACAAATACCAGAAGATTTTTGAGTCTGCAAATCGTCGCTCAAAATGGGAAAATGGTGTTTCGTTTGAGTTATCAGACGGTGGCTGTCATCCTTACATCGCCTGGTGTACTCGTCTCTAGTTTCAGTGGCAATGTTATCATATTAATAAAAGGGGAACGAGCTCCTTTTAATTTCCGCTCAAAGTTTGCATGGCCTACCGCCAGCTCGGCCTCAAGCACGGCCTCTGTTACTTGAGAACAAGGGACTTAACGGACTTTGAAACATGTCTCGCAAAACGTGGCTGGTAACATTTTGGCCGCAGTTACTATGAACTCTATTGTATATACATCCATAACTCTACGGTATAAATACCCGTAACTCTACGGTACATACACCCGTAAGTCTACGGTACACACACCCGTAACTCTACGGTAAATAAACCCGTAACTCTACGGTACACACACCCGTACCTCTACGGTATATCCACCCGTAAGTTGCGTAAGACATAAAAATTGGAGAACTTTCCACCCACTTATAAGAACCCATTTTATCTCAGTCCATAAAAGGTTCTTATAACATTTGGAAGGTTTTGGTTTTCGGCTGGGATATATGTAGAGTAGTTGTCTATCTAACCGAACGAATCGAAATACTTTTGACTACCTGAGTGAAGTATTGTGCAGCATTGGAGTGGAGCGCACATATTCGTTTAAAATATTCTGATGAAAAGGAATTTAGCGAGGCAAACTTTCCTTCTAACTTATAGTTACGCAACGGATCAAATACAAGTAGTAATAAAATATTATATTTCAAATAGAAGTAACAATCGTGCGCGAGTTGTTATAATTTCGACACTACTTTTTTGGGTTATTTTTTGTCTTTCTTCTTGACATTCTTTCACAGTCTTTCAACATCAGACAATGATATCCTATGAACTACTCAATAACATGACTCTTTTTTTAGTTGTCTCTTGCGCACGTTGCCTCTCAAATAATTACAACGCAGAAGTGCGCAGAGGAACGAAAGCAGGCTGTATCAAGCTGGGCAAGAAAAATAGTAGCATACGGCTGCCCGTATGAGCCACTGAATATTAACAAGAAATTATTTCAGTATTTTACAGCGACATGCAGTTTAATAGATAATTTTTTTGTAGTTTTCTCTCCGGATACGTTGTAATTTCGTACGCATAGAAATGACGTTTGTGTTGCACCCACGGCTACCTCTCTTCCTGAAATCAAGGATGAATTTTCTGCATTCTATTTGGTTCTAGTACAATGCGCACTCCACAATGAGTTTACTACTATTGAGATAATACAATGAAGCACCTACAGACGATAAGTACAAAGAAGTTATCGGATGGCTTCCTGATCTTAAGTAAAAAAGAGAGAACTAAAAATAGCTTATAAAACATTCCCTCGAATTAAAAAATTTGCAAGTGAAACAAAATTGAACGTTTCGAGCATCCGCTCATCTTCAGCAAAATAAATCTACCTGGAAAAACAAGACATGAATTAGAAAGACGATAATTCAAATAACTAACCTTAAAAACTACCTGTTAACCATTGACAACGGAAAAGAACTAAGTTGGCTTGAAAATCG
The DNA here is from genome assembly GCA_014220935.1 of Platorchestia sp. MABIK. Classification (NCBI taxonomy): domain Eukaryota; kingdom Metazoa; phylum Arthropoda; class Malacostraca; order Amphipoda; family Talitridae; genus Platorchestia; species Platorchestia sp. MABIK. The sequence continues at coordinate 84,076 of JACJUY010001533.1, read as the reverse complement.
GCCTATTTCTAAAAATTAATAGAGACTTTAAAATCCTAAAGTCAGAAAAAAATTTAGATCTAGTAAGAATTTTGAAATTACTGATGTTAAACGGGCTGTTACAATGCCCAGAATGATCCCTAGTAGCTGAATGCAAAGGACTAGATAAAGTATTTCCTGTGCAGTAACTTCTACCTCGATACTCAGCCATCCTACAGCCTAGAGTACTCGACGTCAATCCGACGCACTCAGATGCCCATCGTGCTCAACAAAATTTGTAAATTAGGGAGGCCTGCATCGCGGTAAGAAGCATGTCTTTGAAACGAAAAAAATTAGCCTATTTTGAAACTATTAACTAAAACTACCTTAAAGTTTATTGCTGTAAAATATGTATTTGGCAAACAGTTCTAAAATTTCTTTCTTCATTTTCTCCGACTGAGGTTCAAAATATGGAAACGTAACAAAGCGAACGTCCTCACATATTAATTCCCCAGAAGGCAGTTTGTTGAACATTTTTTCCAAAAATTTACCAATATTCTATAAGTCGTGTTGAAAAACCATTCTTACTGAAAAATTCTTCTAAAAAGGTGAACTCATCATGTAAAAAATTATTAGTACTGCAAATATTGAACGGTCTAAAGATTAATGTCCTGATAAAATTCACTTGAATAAACGCCGTAGAAATATTAGGTTCACAATCGAGGGTAAAGAGGGACTCAAACTTTCCTACTTAGATTGTTTGGTACACCGGTCTGGGAATGGGTTCGAGTGTTCTGTTTAAAGGAAAAAGCGCTTTACAGCCTTAGGAATCAGTTTTAATAGCTTTTTTGCCAAATATTTTCAAAGTGAATTGTATCAGGACATTAATCTTTAGAGCGTTCAATATTTGTAGTACTTATAAGGTTTTACATGATGAGTTTCCCTTTTTAAAAGAATTTTTCCGTTAGAATGGCTTTTCAACTCGACTTGTAGATTCTCATATTGGTAAATTTTTGGAAAAAAAGTTCAACAAACTGCCTTCTGGGGAATCAATCTGTGAGGATATTCGCTTTGTTTCGTTTCCAAATTTTGGACCTGAGTCAAAGAAAATGAAGAAACTAATCATAGAACTGTTCGCCAAATACTTTCCCGGAATAAACTTTAAGTTGGTTTAAGTTAATGGTTTCAAAATGGGCTCAATTTTTTTCGTTTCAAAGACATGCTTCCTACCGTGATGCAGGCCTCCTTAATTTACAAGTTTTGTTGTGCACGATGTGCATCTGTGTACGTCGGATTGACTTCGCGTACTCTAGGCTGTAGGGTGGCTGAATATCTAGGTAGAAGTTACCGCACAGGAAATATTTTATCTGATCTTTCGCATTCACCTATTAGGGATCATTCTGGGCATTGTAATAGCCCGTTTAACATCAGTAATTTCAAAATTCTTACTAGATCTGAATTTTCCTCTGATTTAAGAATCTTAGAGTCTCTATTCATTTTAAGAAATGAGCCGATTTTAAACAACCATCTTAGTTCTTTTCCGTTGGCAATAGTTAACTGGTAGTTTTTAAGGTTAGTTATTTGAATTATCATCTTTCTAATTCATGTCATGTTTCTCCAGGTAGATTTTTTTTCCTGAAGATGTGCGAATGCTCAAGACGTTCAATTTTACTTTACTTGCAAATTTTTTAATTCGAGTAAAAGTTTTACACGGTAATTTTATTTCTCTCCTTTTTACTTAAGATAAGTACATCTTCGTTTAACGGCAATGGTTTTTAGGTTCCTCATGAATTCCGTCTGTAGTTACGTTTACTTTGTAGTTGAATCATTTTTGGCGGTGAAATAGTTCGTAGATCAGTTTGTTTAACTTGTGTGTGGAAAAAGTCAACGTAAATCAATAAACCTGTATTAATAACTTAATTAGAGTGACAGAATTCTTTGAATTTACTTTAATTCTTCTTAAAATGTTACATTTTCCATTTTCTACTATGCTTAGTTCATACATTAAATTGAAGCTCTTTTAAAGTTATATAATTCGTTGATATCCAATATTGATATTGTCTTATCTTTAATACTGTACAAGACTTCTGAGAATGTCATAATGACAGAAAATTGCCCTAAAATTAGTGAGGTTCAAAACCAGGCGATGCATTAAAAAAATAAAAAATAGTTGCAAATGCAAATGTCCGAAGTGACATTATTGAGTCTTTCCGTGGAATGTAGCATTATATTTTTCAGTTTTTCAAACATTGGGGTCGACGTTTTAGGAGTTGTTTTTGCAGCGCAAAAGTAAAGTCTTTTTTATCATCATTCAATTCAAACGATTTACCCTCAGCCTGTACATGCATTTGGGATTTTCGAACTACACGTAGTTCCAGGCGAAGGCTTGAGAATGTGGATCTTATTTCCTATTCAAGACGTCATTTGCCAGTTGATTACTGGACCTTCGAATTCTTCCAGAGCGAGGAATTAAATCGTAGCAACTCCAATGAATTTAGAATGCAAGAAGCGACGCAGCAAACAGATCTTGGATCAGCATGGGGCTCTTGCTATTACGTGGAGTTGGGTCTCCGGATGTGGACGTCTCGGCTCATATCATGGGTACATTCCTGCCAGCATGGATAGAATTTCCTGCATTTTACGTCGTCGTACGGAGATACGGAGCGTACAACAGACAACGTATGTTATTTTAAGTTACTTGTTAACTCGCTGTTTTTTCATCCGAAATTCCTAAGTTTAAGCTTCTTACAAATGAAATTTGATTCTAATCCTCAACTCATATCAAAATTTGTTGATTTTGCTCTTTTATGTCAAATTTGAGAATTTTTTGCCATAAAGTAAGCTAAAATTTCAAGCGCCTGCAACAAACCTCTATGGAAAAGACACAAACAAAAACACGTGACTTAACACAATGTGTTGGTTCTCAAAGTAGCCCAGCTTGTGTTGTATTTCATATATCGTTAGGCTAATCACGGATCCTCATATTTTACACAAGTAGTCTCCAGGTTCTAGAATATTTTCCCTCAGATTGAAATTTCTCCTAAAGAGAAAAAGCATGAACATGTCAATCCAGAAACTCGCCACCTGGAGCTCCCAGACAAAATTTAAGAGCGAGAACAAACGCTCTAAAATTTTGCGCCACAGAACTGGACAAGTTTCTCCTGTTTCAAATAAACAGTTAATTCAAAAATGCCTTCAAAAAATGGGATCCAGTGACCAGGTGCAAATATAATGGCACCTTATGGGTTTTGCACGACCTCTCTTGTATTTTTTTGTAATTTAGGAGTATTCTATTGGGCAAACACAAAGTATAATTAGACACTTTATGCCTACACACGTTGAACGTGAGCGTATAAGTTGTTGTTCTTAGTCCTCGATTTCGCCTCGACTTAAATGAAATTGTTGTTCGAATCTATTGTTCGGCTTTTTGTTGTTCAGCCTCTCTATAAAAGTATTTTTGCACTAAATCTTAATCATTTCCTATATTTTTATTTACAATACAAGCGAAACTGTCCATTATGTTAGGTTTTCATTTTGATTTTCTTGACGTATGGCTTGTGAAACAGTAATTTATTGTCCGTATTGTTTTTTTAATGACAAAATGTATTCAAACTAACGTTTTTTACTCACAAGCAAAACAAATTGATTTTATATTTATTTTTGTTAGCCGCATTCATTAACTTCACTGGGAGCAGTAGGCCAAACTTAATTATGAATAATCCAACCTTTTAAAGATTCAATTTGATGTTGCAGCATATTCAAAAACGGTTTGGAGGGATTGAAAGCATCTTGAAGCAGTTTTGTTTCGCATTCAGATCAACACAAATTTAAACAACCTCCACAAATGACGATCGACCGCTAGGAATTCAACTATACACCAAACTTAACATTCGGCGTAGAATTCTTGATATGTGATCATTTCAAGTCACTGTGTGCGTTGAAACGGCAAAACAAATCACCGAAATTTTTTCTCCAACTGATTAACAAAGCCATTAAATGCTGCACTGTCTATCAAAATGGATTGCATTATCTTCTTGGGATCATGTAGACTCCAATATCACGACTTGTACTGCACGTTCAAAATTTCGTAAGGAATTCAATTTCATTGATCAGCCTCCTAACTAAACTGCTCCTAAAGCAAGTGATTCAACCAGGCAGCATAATATTGTATGGAGATGTAATTCATCATCGAAAAGCAAGTAAAGCATCGCGTAATTCATTGACGTTGCGCCTGTTTTTTCAAGACGAGTTTTCAAGTTCCCAAGAGTTGAGAAAGAAGAGGTCGGAGCAGCGAGCCGAAGGAAAGTAACCACAACAACAACGAAAGCTTGGCTGGAACATTGTCTCCACTTGTCACCGAGTCATCTTTTGAATTATTGTTCCTCTTTGCCAGGAAATCGATGGAGTAGCAGCGACAGAAGCGCCAGCAACGGTTATGGGAATGGGACGAGGAGCTGTTTCTTTGGTGCTGCCGCTCTGTAGGGGAGCGCTGGGGTGCGGAACACTTTTGTTTCATCGAGGTGACGCAGGTCTTCATTAAAACACCGAATCTTTACTCTAACGAGGGCCTTGATTCTGAGCTGGCCTAATAGGCGGCGGCTGTGTAACGATGAGTTGCAAAAGAAGAAACGCGTGTCAAAGGAGACTCGTAAGTAGTCGAGCTCGATGCGTTGAGTGTTCGGCTGTTGTTTTAAAACTGTCGTGAAAACTAAGCTGGCGACTGAATTATTGGAGATATTTTGGGTAGAACATTCAGAGCGATCTACTGCGATGAAATTGCATAAGACAACGAAAGTAGTTACTTTAAAGTATGTCCAGTGTATGAGATTTTCATCAGAAATAAAATATCCGGTTCTATTCAGATATGATTTTCTTTACTCATGATGATCATTGCAAATGTAGTTAATAAATTAGTTCGAGTTTTTCAACTTATTTGTAATTTAATTTTCAAGTTCCACGTGCCACGCAAAGAAAGATTTTTTAGATTTTCAGACTTAGAATGGTACTGAATTCTTTTAGGGACTTTGACATGCAGCTTCGAAACCCAAAGATTATATTTCATATATTTTTTCCACAGCAATATCAATAGTTTGACAACAGTCTAAGAAGAAATTTTAGTGGGATGGACAACAGGTGTATAAACAAGAGTAAGCTCAAAGTAGCACCTCTTATCATGTATAGCGTTATTTCTGCAGTCAATACGGTAATTAGTATCCTAAATACCATACACATCTATTTTGTATGGTCATGCATCGTAAAACGGGTCTCCGCAATTATTTTTGATAGGAAATAATACAAATCTTATACTGAAAAGCTCAAAACCACGGTTAATTTGTAAATGGATTTTTTCAATCAAACTGATCAGTGATAGTCGTATGTTATCACCCAGGTCGGACACCGTAGAACATTTTTTCGTAGGTCTGCTCGTGTAGAGTTGTATCGTCATCGCCAGGACGTCACTTGCCGTTTTTACTTACGCCAGCTCCTATTCTTGCTTTCGATATTAATTTTGAAAAGAATGAAATTCTGAAATAGAATGAAATTCTGAAATAGAATGAAATTCTGAAATAGAATGAAATTCTGAAATAGAATGAAATTCTGATATAGAATAAAATTCTGAAATAGAATGAAATTCTGAAATAGAATGAAATTCTGAAATAGAATGAAATTCTGAAATAGAATGAAACTCAGTCATTCTAAAATGTATCGTCTTTTGATTTCATATCATCACTCTTACTTTTTTATTAGCCAAATTTTTCACTTGAATCCCATGTCTCCACGAACGCAATTGATTTTTACTTTTTAACTCTTTTAGTGTAAGGATTTACTTTTTAATTCTTCAGTGGAAAAGCGAAACAACATCTATCCAAAACCATTTTGCTCAAGCGATTAGATTAGATTAGAATGGTGTCTAACCGCTACAAAGTTGTCCCCAAGACAAGAAAAGAGGAAGGCATCATTAACTATGGAATTATAGGAATGGAAAACTTGGGCTCAACATGTGTCATCGCACCCTGCACATTGACGCAGCACGATTGAAAGAAGTTTATGGAACAAAATGAAAGTAGAAGAAGATAGAAAGAAGTACTGAAAAAATCGACAGCAGTGAACCGAAACATGATGGTTTATCACTATTATAAAAGTAGCCGCATCCGTCCCTCCGTCCGTGTGACCCTCTCTTGATTATGGTATCCACAATACGCAATCGGCTTATTTTTAGAATATAAATTTTCTATGGAGCTTTCTCTGTTGTAATTCATCATGTCGCTTTGATTTTTTAATTCATAATGCAAAAAGAAATGTTGTAAATTCGTTCGACCAGTAACCTGGCTACCCCTGGGTATAAGGCCCAAGATTTTTGAACTTGAGTTATTGTTTTCGAAATTGTGATTTTCTTGAAATGCTTCGAAGAGATAATTGACGACATTTCAGAATAAAATTCCGGCAAAAGAGACCACCATGGATAGATATGTGTCCAACCGCAAGAGAGAAGGAGCAAGACTTCGACAGCAAAAAAGACGCCGCAGACTATCGAATGAACAACGCAAAATGGTAAAACGAATCAATGCTGCTCGCCAACGAGAAGCTAGAGCTAACTTGACCGTTGAACTGCGTTTGAATAATCGTTAGTAAAATTTCAAATTTGATAATTGATAAAGTTAGATTGGATAGACAGTAAAATTGCAATTCACGGGCATTGCACTAGTAATAATAAAACTAACCAATCTCAACAATAGGAAGGTCTACCCAACTTCCAGCTCGAGACCTTACATCTTTCCAATGAGTGGCCCAATTCTCTTCGTTTAAGCGATTTGAGCCTACATGGTGGTCGTAGCGAAATATCTGGACGCTCAAATATTATGGTCGAAAATCACTTCAATTTATGCTGATGAATAATCGTGTGTGAGCTGAAAAAACGAAAAAAGAGGAAAAATGAAGAATGTCAAAGTAATCAGTGTAATTTTTTTCTGAAAGCCTTCCTCATTTACGACCAAAATATTTAAATCCACTAAGAGATTCAGTTCCGATGTTGAAATTTCTAGATGGAGTTTTAAAATTTGTGCTCTCAACTGTTTAGTGACAATATTTGCGAAATGTCATCTAATACGATGTCTAGGAGAAAAGTTTGACCTATGACATTTTTTGCTATGAAACTGCATGTCTTTTTTTCAGACTAATTAATACATTCGGAACGCTTTTTTCAAGGTCTCTCCATCAATATAAAGTAACTCAGTTTACTAACTGTGTTTTAACTTTGTTGTGCCATTCTGGAAAAATGAAAGTGACCATGAATATACTAATTCAAAAATATTCCCAATGTTAAAGGCTAGATTATTTCGAGTTATTTGCACTCCAATTCAATATTGCGGGTTAGATGTGAATTGCTATTGGCACAGGATCTTTCTACATTTATACAATTAGTCACAAGTGATGAGCGTTGTGGTATGTGGGTTCTACAGTGTTATACGTACGAGAGGCGGAAAACTCTGGGTAGAATCATTTACCCAGTTGCATTCAAGCATCGGGCGGCTTCACACAAATAGCTCTTGGAGCCGAGCTACACTCGGAGATAAATGTCAATTTTGAACAAGTAGTGAGGAAATTTTTTCTCCCGCATCCATGAGTCTTTGGACATTCATGATTTAAAACCTTTTTTTTCTAATTATAATGCAACTTAAAAATTCTCACAAAATTTCGAATGAAATTTCGTTTAAATGAATGTTTTCAAAAAGGTATTTACATCAACTTCAGAGAGAATTTATTCTCTCAATTTATTCTCTCAATCTCAAGCGTAATTTTTAACTTACTTTTACTTAGGTTTAAATTTTATTTTCTTGTTCCTGTTTCCTCAGTTATTTGAAATGAAGTTATTTGATAGTTATTTTTCCCCCTCGACAACGTTTACGATTAAGCAACTTTCAACTCTGGCTTACCTTCTGACCCCTTTGGGTGTTTTTTCCACCTCGCCAACGTTTTCTATTACGCAACTTCTCACTCTGGCATGCCCTCTCACCTCCTTTGTCATTTTTTCAACCTCGGCAGCGTTTTCAATCATACAGCTTCCCCTCTGGCTTGCCCGGTGTTGCTATAGCGTGAGGTCTACCACACTATAGCTTGAGATCTACCTCTAGCTAGTACTATAACGTGAGGTCAGATTAGATTAAATGGATAATACTTATTTCCAATTAAACGAAAAACACCAAATTTGTACATCTCAAACTGCACCTGGGTAGGCGATATATGGCGGTAGACCTCACGCTGTAGTAGCACCGGCTTGCCCTCTCACTTCCTTTCTGCGCCACAACTCACTCCACTTCACTCTTGACTCGAACTCTCTGCCGCCACACCTGGCACCGCGTGAACTCGTCGCCACAGTCGGTGCGAGGAGCGCCATAATTCCTGCCATTGTGCCGCGGATGAAGTCATGTGTGGCGCGCATAAACAAAAGCCGCTCGTACCGCGCAATACTTACACTGATGAGATACGCGTCCGGTAAAAAAAATAGAAATGCGGACCAGCAGTTAAGAAACCCACCGCTGAAAATTTGGACTAGACTCGAGCTGGCGCGCCTCTCTTTCTCTCCATGTACCTGAGTGGATTTTTTTAAAAATGAATTGCAAGGCTGACCGAAAGTGAGCCTTTCGAAAAAAACACACCGGCCGTTTCTTAAAATATTGTTTTACTGGAATAACAGTATACTGTACAATTCGTGAATTGATTGGAAAGAGTGACGTAAATTTCTTCGTTTCGCTAGCCTTACTTAGTACGCTCAGTTTCATGCCGCATATTTACGGTAAATTAGTTTCCCATAAAAAACGACCTTGCCCTAAACCTTCCTCAAAAAAAAAAAACTCAGGCCAAAGCCTTGTCTGCCAACTTCGAGGGAAAGTTTTCTCCTATGTTTTTATTAGTATTCAAATAGGGGCGGTAGATGAATCTGATAATAATAAATTAAGGCACGAGTGGCCCCACCGACCTCCGTTTTCAAACCTCCTGCTCTCCTTATTTCAGGTATCTATATTTGCAGACGATTTTGTCTCTTTGTGTACAAAATATATAAGTAATTTGAACTACAGCTGAAGGTTTGCATTAGACACATAGATCTATAAATATCATGCCGGTAAAAGTAAAGTGTCTCTATTTACAGACGATTTCATCAATTTGTATTCTATATATTGAGGCGTATCAAACAAAGCATTGGGTTTGTATCATGTGCGCAACGTACATCAATATACGAGCAGATCTATGCGTAAAGTGCTGGCAAAATTCAGGTATCTATACCTGCAGAAGATTTTATCTCTTTGAATTTAATTTATTGAGGCGAGCCATATAACAATATATTGAGGAGTGTCATATAACAATATATTGAGGAGTGTAATATAACAATATATTGAGGAGTGTCATATAACAATATATTGAGGAGTGTCATATAACAATATATTGAGGCGTGTCATATAACAATATATTGAGGCGTGTCATACAACAATATATTGAGGAGTGTCATATAACAATATATTGAGGAGTGTAATATAACAATATATTGAGGAGTGTCATATAACAATATATTGAGGAGTGTCATATAACAACATATTGAGGCGTGTCATATAACAATATATTGAGGCGTGTCATATAACAACATATTGAGGCGTGTCATATAACAATATTTTGAGGAGTGTCATATAACAATATATTGAGGAGTGTCATATAACAATATATTGAGGAGTGTCATATAACAATATATTGAGGCGTGTCATACAACAACATATTGAGGCGTGTCATACAACAACATATTGAGGCGTGTCATACAACAACATATTGAGGCGTGTCATACAACAACATATTGAGGCGTGTCATACAACAACATATTGAG
>JACJUY010001533.1:33938-63087 GCA_014220935.1 Platorchestia sp. MABIK | reverse complement strand
GAAGCTAGCCAAGTGTTGACCACGTCAGACATCGAAGACAAGTTTGTAGGAGTTCGACTTACGTCTGAACCAACGGGCCTACGGCGCACAGGAAGCACGTGCAGTGGAGGCTCCAAGGATCAGCGTCTGCCCAACGCAGGCCGCGCAGAGGTTGACTTCTACTCAGCTGACATGGCGCACGATCTCTGTGCGCAACTCAAATGAAGAAAATTCCCGGGGTAAAGAACGGAGATGAACAAAGGTGTGCCGTGCAGGAACAGAGTCGAGAAATGGAGTGGTTATCGTTCTGCGCCGATTCTCCAAGACGCTGTTGACAGAGGCTCAAAATGCAAAAGGTTATGTGGTGACTTCCTGGAGTGAAGAGCGTCGAATTTATAAGGGTTTATGGGCTTAGACCTTCCATTACGGCTTACGAAAAATGGGTTACATTTTACATTTAAAAAGGCTCTTTTAGACACTCCTGGGGCCAAGGTACATTTTTAGACTAACTATATTAAAAATGGACGAACATATTAAGTAACAGCTTTTATTTCCAACATAAGCACCACCTCCATTGTATCTCAGAACACTTAGTTTATAGGTGCAGAATGAAATTTATTTCTTTCATTCGAAACGAGGGAGTGCATCTACTCAAATTTACTTGAAATTTGTGGTTTCAGTAGAAGTTTTCTCTCCATTTAAACATCCTCACGATACGATCCATCTGAGAGTATTAAAAATCCCCATGAGACGAGACATTGTATCAAGCATTAAACATCCCTGCGAGACATCCCAACAAGCATTAAACATCCCAACAAGACAAGACATCGCAACAAGCATCAAACATCCCGACAAAGCATCCCGGCAAGAATCAAACATCCCGACAAAAAATCCCAAGAAGCATCAAACATCCCGACAAACATTAAGCATCCCGACGAGACACCCCGACAAGTATTAAACATCCCGACAAACATTAAACGAACTTGGAAGTCTAAGGCGGATTAGCGTCATCACGGAGCAGTTTCTATTATCGAAATAAGTTGCGAGGTGCTCTAACTGGCAGGTCTCCTGAGAGGATTACAAAGATCAACATCGATGATAACCACTTCTCGACGTCTTTTTGATTGTACTCGAATCAATCGCTGAATTTTCCCATTTCGTGATTCTAGTCGTCGTTACAGCGGGGGGCTTATTTGGTTCAGGAGTGGTTCAGCACAGCGATTTTCAAGTTGTGTTGGGTTTTCTGAAATGCGTGCGAGAAAGCTTAGGAAATTGCAAAATTAAGCTAACAACATAATACCGTGCAGGTACATGAGCTGTTTTATTGCACAGGATAATTAAGAGTGCGAAAGTGTTTAACAAGTACTCATTATAGAGACTCATTATAGATAGAATTATATCATATAGGATGGGATCCTCATCAAGAAGCCATTACGAATTTAGGTGTAGATATTGTGGACAATTGATAATACTGCATGTTCGAATGTTATTTTAAGTAGATCAATACAGATATGAAGTAAACTTATACTGAAATTGAAAACCAACCTGATAAAACATGCCATTATGATAACAGTTTCAGTGATTTTTCCATTCTATGTTCTCTTTCAGTATGGAATGTCGCCACTAAAGCTACACGAGCTTTCTGCCTGTTTCTGAGAGAAGGCAATCGGAATTATGCACGTGGTCGTGGCAGCGTCCTTTACTCATCGCACCCTGATGGACCATCACGTGTGAACTACAGGGCAATAATTGTAATCATTGCCCTGTAAGAAAGACCTCTAATATAGGTCCTAAATAATTATATAAGTGAAAACCTCTTTGCAAGACCTTCTGCTGTATCGCGTGCCAAATGAGGAACGCACCCAAATAATATGGACAAACCAGACTGATATACTAAGCTGATATGCTGCTACATCTTATGTTGTATACACCACAAGCTATTATTCATTCTTTAAGATGTTGTTTAAAATTGAAAAGCATATTGTTGTTGTTTACTTCATGTTAATGTTCTTTTCTTGAAAAAACGTGTCAATTTTAATTTTGAATAGCGTAGGCAAATGCTGAGGGTACGCCGAAACTGACTAAGAAACATTGGTTCAGCAGCAATCGATGCCTCCTTTGACTATAAATATATATCCCTTATGACCTAAGTTTATGTAAATTGATCATTGGGGAGATTTGAATCCCCATTCTACCTCTTTTCAACATTCTTTTTGCGCGCCAGCTACCCTCATACAGTGAAAAAAGGGCTAAATTGTTCACATACAAAAAACAAAATAGAAAAACAAAGAAAGGAAAGTGAAGGTCACATTGTGATCAAGTTAAATACAAAACAAGCTTTGTAACAAATATTTTTGATCTACAGTGGATCGCTAAAACTTCAAGCCCCGTCAATGCACAATACTAAAGCGCGACACCAACAAAATAGCTTGCCAAGGGATGATACTCGCAACTAACCCCACCGTTGAGGTATCGTGAGGCGATTGATGTAAAGCTTCCAAATGACACAACCTTCCGTCCAATCAACGTCTGGCTGTAGAATTCAATGACTTAACGACTGACGTGAAAGAAACGCAGCCATTATTTCCTCCGTAGCAAAATTAATGAACGACACCAATGGATTCAGTTGAGGATTTTCAGAGCGTCGGCAAATCGTGGTATGTGACGCTGGCTTTCATGTCGGTAGACTCCTATTTGTTGTCGAGAGACGTCCATAACAGGCGGACATATGAGCTCGATATGAAGCACGATGTTTGTGGAGTGCGAGTCGCTCACTTACCAATGGCGAGTAAATAATCTAGTCCAGACCTAACGAGGACATGAACAATAGGCAAATTGCTGCGGCAGGCTGAGGCAGCTCTTATACCATCTGCAGCTCACATACCATCTGCAGCTCTTATACCATCTGCAGCTCTTATACCATCTGCAGCTCTTATACCGTCTGCAGCTCTTATACCATATGTAGCTCTTGTACCAACTGTAGCTCTTATACCATCTGTAGCTCTTATATCACCTGTAGCTTTTACACTATTTACAGCTCTTATACCATCTGTAGCTCTTATACCATCTGTAGCTCTTATATCACCTGTAGCTTTTACACTATTTACAGCTCTTATACCATCTGTAGCTCTTATACCATCTGTAGCTCATTTATCATCTACAGCTCTTATACTATTTACAGCTCTTATACCATCTGTAGCTTTTATACCATCTGTAGCTCTTATATCATCTGCAGCTCTTATACTATTTACAGCTCTTATACCATCTGTAGCTCTTATACCATCTGTAGCTCTTATATCATCTGCAGCTCTTATACTATTTACAGCTCTTATACCATCTGTAGCTCTTATATCATCGGTAGCTCTTACATCATCTACAGGTCTTATACATCTACATACGTGTGGTCTGTAAATTATTTGCTCGTTTATGATCGGCCTTTATTTCGGGCGTTCAAACCGTTTTTAAGTGAAAATAGTACATATCTTGCAAATTTGGAAAATTTGTTCACAATAAATCAAATGTATTATAATATTGACGAGCTCCAGTATTTGAGCTCAGTATTAGTCACACGTCGCCATAGAATTCAATCCGGAAGAAATGAGTATTTTATAGAGCAAATTTTATGAGACGCTGTATTTCCTCTTCTTCGTTGGAGATTCTGATGCCTGGCCAATGTGAAGTAAAATATACTCATCCGTGACTCCTGTGAGTTGTTTAAAGTTCGTTTTCTATCTCGTTTCCTCAAAATCGTCGCTTCTGTTAACGTGATGCTTTCATCCATGTTATCAGTAGAAACTGTGGATACACAGTGGGTCATCTTAAAATTTGTTTGTAATTACTAAATCAGTTTATAAATTACTAACAAATATTCAGCATGAAGGACGTGAGGAGAAAAGAAACTCTCGGAATATTGAAGACATGAAGAAATCGCATATGTTTTTCGACAGTCAGGGAGTGAGTTCAAAGTATTGCAGAAACAAAATCAAATTAGAATGCATTCATCAAGTTAGGGTCATCTGAAGTAAATATCGAGGCAGTAATAAAGTTTTTATGTTGATTTTGAAGTATAATATAACTAATATCTCACTTTAGAAAATCAACAAGAACTCTTTGGCTTACAAAATTCAAATAAAACCCTAGGAAAATCGTCACCAATAACAAAACATTCAGCTCTGAAGGTCCACCGGTCGAAGAGGCGAGGGTATGAACGTATTAGCTCAAACCTGAGTTGCTTGATTGACTTTTCTGTGCTCAACATTCGTAGAATAGTTCTTTTCTACATTATTGAGCTATATACAGCATTCAATGACCCATAACCCTGCAGATGCAACCTATTTTTCTGTGTGAACCATTAGTTCCTGTGCACTCTTTTATGTAACCGGGAATTCCTAACGTTACACTTTGAGAAAACAGAAATTTGTAAGCTCTGTTATAATATTTCTAATTAAACATCTCGATACTCATGCATTTTAAATACGTTTAAAACAGATAATTATCTACTTTATACAAAATTCTCTATTTTATAACCAGCAAGTCAATCAGTGTAAAAATTCCTCACAGCCATAGCCATCGGTCGAGAATTGACCGGTTTTCTTCGAGGCATGTTTTCTTCGTGTGGTTGTGAGGGTCTGTCTCGTTAGTGGTCACGAGTATCCGTCACTCGTTTTTATTTCCTAATGACCGGCACAACTCCTTCACCCTGAAAATTTGGCATTAGTTATGCAGGAGCCCCTCGTCAGCAATCATTTGTGCGCTTGAAAGAAGCGGTAAATCGATAGGAGCAAGCAAACAGGCGCGTATAATAAAAAGAAGTCAGTATCATTGTTACGTTCATCATTTGACCTGCTGTTCCGTATTCACAACCGCGACGACTAAGCGGCTAGAACAAAGTTTCTTTATTGAACCACTTCATTCCTTCAGGCGATTCGCACTAAGTGCATTGCAAATAAAGTTCAGATAACAAAGATATCAAAAGCAAGCATTCATCCGCTCATTTATCGCAACGCAGTAAACCATAAATACACTCGGAAATTTTACGTGCTTTGTCTCTGGACACATGAGACTGACATGCTTCCATTTCATCAGGAAATACTCAAGTTCCGGACAAATCCGTGGAAAGCGTTCGTTCCTGTGATATCAAGCATTTTAATGAACCACTTTAAAATGCACAAGTAATGAAAATTACTCAATGCCAATGCATCGAGACACAGTATATGAATGTATATTTCAGAAACGAAAAACCTTCAATTGGAGTAAAATTCCTCCACTAAATGCTGAGCACAGCAAAGTGCAGTGATGCACCGCTGCCACAGCACAGTGATGCACCGCAGCCACAGCACAGTGATGCACCGCAGCCACAGCACAGTGATGCACCGCAGCCACAACACAGTGATGCACCGCAGCCACAGCACAGTGATGCACCGCAGCCACAACACAGTGATGCACCGCAGCCACAGCACAGTGATGCACCACAGCCACACCACAGTGATGCACCGCAGCCACAGCATCACACCACACCCCAGCGCTTCATTAGCAAATGTCGCCACGATTGACTGGATCGAAAACCGTTCCGTGGCACCTGAGGCAACCGTCTATCACACTCAGTGTCTCCTGGCATAGCAGCGTCTGCTGGTATAGCAGTATCTGCTGGTATAGCAGTGTCTGCTGGTATAGCAGTGTCTGCTGGTATAGCAGTGTCTGCTGGTTGCAGTTAGCTGGAATAGCAGTGTCTGCTGGTGTAGCAGTGTCTGCTTGTTTCAGTCAGCTGGAATAGCAGTGTCTGCTGGTTGCAGTCAGCTGGAATAGCAGTGTCAGCTGGTTGCAGTCAGCTGGAATAGCAGTGTCTGCTGGTTGCAGTCAGCTGGAATAGCAGTGTCTGCTGGTTGCAGTTAGCTGGAATAGCAGTGTCTGCTGGTGTAGCAGTGTCTGCTAGTTGCAGTCAGCTGGAATAGCAGTGTCTGCTGGTTGCAGTCAGCTGGAATAGCAGTGTCTGCTGGTTGCAGTCAGCTGGAATAGCAGTGTCTGCTGGTGTATCAGTGTCTGCTGGTGTAGCAGTGCAGTGTTCCGATAAAGTATCCGTTGTACTGCTAACGGATAGTATCCGTACTATACTACTATCCGTACTGTGTGAGCAGGCCGTGTGTGAGCACACACGGCCTGCTCACACAGCCTGCACACACACACACACAACTTGCACACAAAGCCTATTCACACAGCCTGCACACACGGCCTGCTCACAAAGCCTGCACACACAGCCTGCACACAAAGCCTATTCACACAGCCTGCACACACGGCCTGCTCACAAAGCCTGCACACACAG
The DNA here is from genome assembly GCA_014220935.1 of Platorchestia sp. MABIK. Classification (NCBI taxonomy): domain Eukaryota; kingdom Metazoa; phylum Arthropoda; class Malacostraca; order Amphipoda; family Talitridae; genus Platorchestia; species Platorchestia sp. MABIK. Next base: position 56,789 of record JACJUY010001533.1, on the reverse strand, counting down.
CCTGCTCACACAGCCTGCACACACAGCCTGCACACACAGCCTGCACACACAGCCTGCACACACAGCCAGCTCACACAGCTTACACACACGGTTCGCTCACACAGCCTGCACACACAGCCTGCACACACAGCCTGCTCACACAGCCTGCACTCACATCCTGCACACACAGCCTGCACACACAGCCTGCACACACAGCCTGCACTCACACATCCTGCGCACACAGCCTGCACACACACAGCCTGCACACACAGCCTGCAACAACAGTCCACTGGCATCAGAATCGCCATGCGTCGAGTAGATCGTCAGTACCCTGTAGTGGTCATTGTCTCTCACCGCGCTGGCTTCAGCTGAAGTGTCTTCGAAACGGGAGGAATTCATGCTGGTTGTAAGACAGGAAATTATAGCGGCTGTGGACCAAGTCACTAGACCTGAACGACGTTGCTAGAGTCTGGTGAAGCTAGATGAAGCAAGATGAATAAATACATTGAATGCAATGTTTCATATGAAATGTGTTGTGAAGCAGGGTGCATAAACATGTGCAATGTTTCTTATAAAGTCAGTCGCCAATGGAGAAGGGTTATTCAAACTCACGAAATGTTTCAAGTCACCTCGTAAAAGGGGTTTGGTCTATATACTAGTTGGGTTACGTGCGACTCAGGTTACGTCAATTACGGAAGGAAAATCTCACTCGAAAATTTCACTCTAGATTCTCTCAAAGGATCCGCACTATCAGCTGCAGTTATTCACGTTTGTTTCCTTGCGCAGCAGACGCACGCATGATTCATCATGAAACGTAAGCAAACGTGAAATGTAAATTTAATTTCATTATTTCATCTTTTACTGGCCCTATATTTTAGCACGTTTTCTGCGAAGGGACCCACCGAGGGCCACTGAGGAAATTTCATATTGCTGCTGACCGACTAGCTGTCATAGACTTAATTTAAAAAAAAATTCTCAATGAAAACTAAATGAAGGCACAATCTAATTAACGCTCATTATTTTCAAAATTGATCCCTAAGATTAATGTTAATTTGAGTTGAATATTGAACTTCAGTTTAACCCATTGCAGTTAACGTAACAAGAATCAAAATGTTAAATCAAACATGCATCATCAGGGAATACCGCCTCAAGTAAGTAATATCAGCTTTTACAGGGAACGTTGGGTTTTCTAAAGGTTACTCAACTTTATGCGAAATATTGACATATATGTGAGATTGTAAGCTAGATTAAGCCTCCCCAGCTACAACAAAGGCTTCCTTGACGAAATTAGGAGGGTGGTCCCATTTAGAATGAAGTTGAAGAAACATGGATTCTATGCACAAGGCGTGTCTTCACACCCGAAGTGCAAAAACAACAAAATCGAAAACAAATTTGCAACAAGATGGAAGTTGAAGAAGAAAGTTATAGGCACCGAAAGAAAGGGCAGTGGTGAACCGAAAAAAACAATCGGTAACACAATATAAAACTTGTGCTACATCAACCAAAGGAGGTGACGTCAACCTTACCTTCAGTTTGGGACCTTACATTTTCCCCGTGGGAGCACTACTTCCCATAAATACAACAGTTGGGTTCCCGTGAGGGAAATCGAAGTTCAAATCCAGAATGTGATTTCCCGAACAGCGATCTGCAACAATGAGGTACATAACTATTTAATCGCAATGTTTTCTCTATCAGAAATTCATCTCACTGCGCTATAGCTTGAATTACCTTTGCGTCTTTCACGAAGTCTTCAATCGTTTTTTGCTTTATGAGTGAAATATAAATACACCGTAAACAAACAATAAACGAAATATCAGAGAAGGTGATATTCGTTGGAGGTAATTTTGGGGATTCTCTTCTTTAGGTTAGGTCGGCTCTGACGGCTGCCATTGTTGATGTGGAAATTGCGTGAAAACTTGCATGATACAAAGCAATTATTTCGCTTAACGCAGGATGTTCATTTTCATAGTAAAATGCAAAAGCGATAAAAAGAGCGTGTTTTTAATGAATTTTGAAGATCAATTACCAGAACTTTATACTTTCACTATCGTGCATAATTCTTTAGACAAATTCCAACAAAGTGAAAACGACCGTATCATTGTGAAGAGTCTTTTGCAGTAAGAAAGAAAAGTAAATCTACGCCATCGAAGAAAGAAACGCAAAAATGACCGTATCATTTGAACTATCTTCTACAGTAAGAACGAGAATTACAACCAAGCCAGCAAAGAGAGGGACGCAAAAACGGCCGAATCATTTTGAAAAGTCTTCTAAAGAAGGAACGAGAATAACATCCAAGGCAGGGAGAGAGGAGCACGATAACGGCCGTATCTTCCACACACAGTAAGCGCGAGAAGCGCATTCGAGCCAGCGAAGAGGGGAACGCTGCAGAAGGAAGACTAAAGCTCGAGAATGAGTTCCTGCGATCAAGCAGGCCGAAGGGACTCTTAAATGAAGAGCACCAGTTGCTCAATGACCGACAGGGGAGATTCTAATTACAACCCGGCAAGAAGGGGGCTAATTCGTAGGCGGGATGAGAAATTGGGGCAACCAAGCGTAATTTGAGAGCGGGCCGAGCAATGGCATGGTCCTTGCATGAGAGTGGAATTGCTATCGAGCTGGAGACACCGCAAATCTCTGTCGAATCGTTTTCTCTGCAGGAATTTTTACCCGATTCGGGACACTTTTTGTTGTCTACATAAAATTAACTGACATGTAGCACGCCGCTCTTATTAAAATGACGTCTTTTTACCAGCGAGTTGAGGATTCATCAACATCATAACGGAGTGATAAGTCACATCTCATTTTTCTTCATAAGCAACTTCTAGCATGGGGTCAACCGAGCTTATATTATGTTTTTCTATGCAAAGGGACTGAATGAACCTCTCCTAGTGTAACATGAGCAGCTAAATCGCGACTCGAAACTAATTTCTTACCCAGCCTGCATTACGGTAAAATTCTATTGAAAACGATTTAGAAAAGCATGTAGCTAAATCTTAGATTGGACAAAGCAATAACATTTGTCAGTTTATTTACTTTTTTAGGTGCATGTAGAACTCATAACCAGACTTATTTTGTCAATTTTTCAGTCCCTACTACATATTGCAATTGTATTCACATTTTATTGTGAAGGATAGAGTAGCAACATCAGCTCTTGCAAGTGTTTTAACCTGCATTTTCTATTTTTAGGAAATTGTCACATCTATGATCTATCTTGCTCCTTGAAAATGACAGTCATGTCTTCAATGCATCGATCGTGGTATTTGGGAGAAAAATTTCATTTTTCAAATTATCACGGCATAGGAACATTTGAGACTTTAAATGAAATTTTTTGCTGGAATTCTGATATTAATAAAAAAATCTGAGCATATTATTTCAACGCTCAAATGATGAAAATGCGGCGATTGAAAATCACACAAAATTTATTAGTTTCAGATTATTTACTGTTCCAGTTCGACAAGTTATTCCTCCATGTCCGGATGCCTGTTTTGAGTTTTATTTCATAACAGGCAAAATATTTTCGCCATTGCATAATCGCGCGAAATTTTACTAAGCTAACGGGAATGTGTGAAGCAATCGATAAAATTTGTAATTCCACATTCTTCAGCATGATGAACTGCAATCAACGGCAGCCATTTGGCCTTATTTAGTTAATCTGAGCATTGAGATGACAGTGCTCACTTTAGTTCATTTCCAGGCAGGTGCAAGTATTCTACATCATCAAAGCCACACTGGCAGGTGCAAGTATCCTGCATCATCAAAGCCACACTGGCAGGTGCAAGTGTCCTGCATCGTCAAAGCCACACTTGCAGGTGCAAGTATCCTGCATCATCAAAGCCACAATGGCATGTGCAAGTGTCCTGCATCATCAAAGCCACACTGGCAGGTGCAAGCATCCTGCATCATCAAAGCCACACTGGCAGGCGCAAGTGTCCTGTGTCATCAAAGCCACACTGGCAGGTGCAAGTGTCCTGCATCATCAAAGCCACACTGGCAGGTGCAAGTATCGTGCATCATCAAAGCCACACTGGCAGGTGCAAGTGTCCTGTGTCATCAAAACCACACTGGCAGGTGCAAGTGTCCTGCATCATCAAAGCCACACTGGCAGGTGCAAGTATCCTGCATCATCAAAGCCGCAATGGCAGGTGCAAGTATCCTGCATCATCAAAGCCACACTGGCAGGTGCAAGTGTCCTGCATCATCAAAGCCACACTGGCAGGTGCAAGTATCCTGCATCATCAAAGCCACACTGGCAGGTGCAAGCATCCTGCATCATCAAAGCCACACTGGCAGGTGCAAGTGTCCTGTGTCATCAAAGCCACACTGGCAGGTGCAAGTGTCCTGCATCATCAAAGCCACACTGGCAGGTGCAAGTATCCTGCATCATCAAAGCCACACTGGCAGGGGCAAGTATCGTGCATCATCAAAGCCACACTGGCAGGTGCAAGTATCCTGCATCATCAGAGCCACACTGGCAGGTGCAAGTATCCTGCGTCATCAAAGCCACACTGGCAGGTGCAAGTATCCTGCATCATCAAAGCCACACTGCCAGGTGCAAGTGTCCTGAATTTTCAAAGCCACACTGGAAGGTGCAAGTATCCTGCATCATCAAACCCAGACTGGCGGTCAAGTTTCCTGTGTCATCAAAGCCACACTGGCAGGTGCAAGTGTCCTGTGTAATCAAAGCCACACTGACAGGTGCAAGTGTCCTGTATCATCAAAGCCACACTGGCAGGTGCAAGTATCCTGCATCACTGAGGAGGTCGATACCAGGAGGCACACCCAGGGTACGGAAGCATTAACTCGAATTTTTGAGTGTCGTTCAGCAAACAGCAACGCGCTCACTAACCATTGCGCGTAGCTTCAGAAACTAATTTGGGAAAATGTGCATTTTTCTCGTTAGAGCCAGCAAACAGTTTCATTCTTGTGAGGCGTAGGGTAATAACTAAGGAATAATCGTCGGCCTCATTGACTTGTGATCTCAGAAGTTGACGAATTTAACTTAATTAGGATACGAGCAATAATGAAGAGCAAGAAAGCTACAATATTTAAGCAATGAAACTTCCGCGACCAAACACGTTGTGCACACCGCAGAGTAAAACCGATCTTAACTTCAGTAACTATCCGATGTTCGATAATTCATTCATTCTAGATGCAATGCACACATAAACATGTATGTTTGAGTAAACCAAAGTATCTCAAACACCCATTACAGTCTTAGTTACTCTGAAGCAAACAGAGCTTAATTCCTGTAAGGGAATCTAAGCAGCATACATTTCCCTGAGCAGACAGCACGTGTAACGATATACCGCCACTGCAGTACAGTTCCCTAGAGAATAATCCTTTACGTGTTCGGGGAAGAAAGCCAGGGAGTGAGAGGGAAGAACCACAAAGAAGAAGTAAGAAGCGGCGGCAAAGATGGCTCGATTATCCTCATTGCGAGAGAAGACACGTACGCTCGCTCGTAATTCTTCCTTGAAGCGTCTGCGGTCATATAACAGTTTTACAAGCCAACTCTGGCGAGATGAAGACCCGCACAAAGCGGGATTTGAGCGCTAAAATCTCGCCAGCAAAAGCAAGCTGTTGAGCTTCCTTACAGCTCCTGCACTGGGTCGCTCAGCGCTCGCCTTTTGTGGTGGAATGCTCGAAGGGAACGAGTTCAGCACGAGATAGGGCGAGAAAATACAGGTAGGTATTTCTTGATTAACGAAGCTTGTAGAAGGTGAGTCACTTCAGAAGAGTCAGAAATATTGAAGTTGTTTTTGAGTTCTGCAAATTATCGATCTCTTTAGTGTGCTCAGTGTCAGGGCCTTTGTTTGATTTCATGGTTTTGGTCGCGTTGGCTCAGCAAAGATCGGACATATCATGAATTGTTGCGAACGTAAATTGTTTGTGACCGATGTACCACACATAATACAACACAACTTTATGTTTTATGTAGGCGTCCCATTAAATGTTATTCAGTTCAATGTCGGATGCTACCATTAATATACACATCACTAGCATAACACTTCGTCATCTTATTAGAAATTGAAGCTTATCTATTATATGATGTTCATAAAACGAGGCTAGCGCAGTTTAAAATTGTGTGATTTGCCTGAGCGATTATGGTCGTCTGTCTTCATATAAGCCCTGACTTCAATTCCTTGTACCAGAAAGTTATTACTAAAGCATAGGTATTTAAAATACAGAGAAATTTCCATCTGCCCCGCGTGACAGAAAATTTGAAAGTTATACCGCTCATTTTCTGCGCTTCATACCTCCGAAATATGTAAATATCAGTAGCCCATGTCAAAATGACTCCCATTTCAAAATAATAATAATAATAATAATAGCTAAACGCAGCACTCTCTGAACCAAACGCTTGTTTTGACTAAGTAAAACTTTATAAAAAATGTTCTTAATATTTTGGCGTGGCTTTGTGAACGCTTCATTCAGAGAATTACTGTAATTCTTTTCCTGGCAACAAATGCACACTTTTACTTCCAATAACAGAGCCTTGCTCTTCCATTAACTTACTTTCATTTAAATTTTGGAACAAACCTCGCAATTTATCATGAGAACGCATCCTCCGATACGCTACACTCATGCGTTGACAAAAATTTCTTTTTCCCGTTTCCACACACCCGCCTCACTGAAGCCAGAGTCCGCTTTTAGCTCAGAGTTTGCGTCGGTGATGCATCCTTCCCTCAGTCGTGTCTCCCTCGCTCCTAAGTGATGCGCAAACAAGCGATTCCGATGAATTAGCCATTTTATATGATACAGGCCGGCGGACATCGAACCCACGGAAGGTCCCCTTCGCAAGTCTAGGAAAAGAGGCTGTCGACGGCCGCTACCAAAAGAGACGAAAAAGACACGTATCTTCTTTGCGAATTACGTGTAGGGAAATAATGGAATAAGGCCCGTTTTTCCGGTGAATTAGGCAAAACACTGCAAAAGTCTGAAGTTAAGTTAGAGGGGTAGTGTTCAGAAATACAAGCATAACAGCCTAGGTTGTGTAATATATTACCGTGTTTCAAAACGACTCTTCTTTTGATAGGAAAAGAAGGAGGCTGTTCATATGTGTAATTTTAACAGAAATGCAGCTTTTTTGTAGGTTGAAACCCTCCCTTCGTATTACATGCCTGTTCGCATTCGGGTTAGTCTTCCGTTAAACGTTCAAAACTAATTTTAAATTCGCACTCATGAACAACTTTCCATTTAATTCACACATGGCATAGAAATTAATTCAAACCTCGTAAATCATTAAAATTAATATCGATGAGGCGAACGAATGATGTAAATCAATTAAAACTCTTAACACTTGATAATGAAACAAATGTCTCAGTTTCCGTAGATTTCAGCCACTTAAGGATTTCCGTGTAAATGAAACATTCCCTCTGACAATCGATATTATACTACACACGTACTTTCAACCATTATTTACGGTAACAGCTAATCATTGACATCATTTTAAGCCGATGGTAACCTTTAAAGTTTACTCCTGCGGGGAGTTTCCATTCGAGAATAATGAACGAATGTGTAGATTCCGACAGCACATAAATACTTTCAACATAAATACTACCTTGTTAGCAAGAGAAGAATAAAATCTCTATAACATTCGATCAAAATTTGCAACATTTATTTTCTTACTGGCCCAGCAAGATTTTTTGTTGGAGGAAAATATAACTCACGAGGAATACTTCCAGCTTGCAACTAAACTGTTAAGCTCGTCTCGAGAGCGCCAACACTCCCCCGTAAAAGGCCAGTACAACTACAAAAATTTGAAAAATAAAAGAGAATAGAGCAGCGAACATTTGAAATATATAGAATAGAGGGGGAATACAGGAACGAAAATTTGAAAAATGCGTTCAGAAAGTGAATGAAAGTCAAGAAACACTTGTTCCGAGGCTTAGATTTCCTAAAAGCCGAAAATCTTCGCTCTCGTGGCCAGCATTTGGGATGAGCGCGAAGCTACAACCCTTCTCTGGCCACCCAGCGCCGCCGCCCGCATGTGTCTGAGCCTGCGAGTTAATTGAACCGATAGATGCGAATTGCTCCCAGAAATCAACCAAACGCTCGGCGTCCAGCTTCTCTTCGTTAACGCTATAGACGGCGCTTGCTAACTTAAACTGCCCAGGACGTTTGGGTTTCTACGGTTATTTGTTCTGAAATAGATGTTCATTTTCTTCAAGCCGCCGTTAGAACTACAGAACCCTACTCTCATTTGCTCAGTGAATATCATCTTACTCTGAACTGCGGTTGAAAGATATATGCCAAAGACATTAATTTATTCATCTCTCTATAATAGACTTTGAGTATCAGAGCGAGGGTTTTCCTACTGAAGAAGTGTACTCTATATCAGATGAATTTTGCATGAACTATAAGTTATATTTCGCATCACAAGGAAATGGTTTGCTCAAATTTAGAAGATGTCTTTTCTTAACCTGAAATTTTTTATTCATATCATTTATCTGAGCATTACTAAACTCATTTGGAAGGTGCCCATAGACACTGGACCGGAATAATTTGAATGTTAGTCACTATGACTTACTCGATTACCTTTTAGCATTCCAAGCTCTCCAGGAAAATACGATAATAAGTTAGCTTGAGCACCCCAATCCCAACAAAAGGGTTCGTGAGAGAAGAATATGTAGGGCACCATTTATTATGGAATCAAGGGAACAGGGAATCTATGCGCAAAGCATGTTCCCACATCCGGCTCATAATAAACAGCAAAATAGAATGAAGTTTGTTCAATACGATGTAAATTGATAAAGAATGTGGAAGGTGCTGAAAAAATGACATCAGAAAAAAATGGCATTTGCCCGATGTTGTTTTCAATGAGATATTGGCTGTGGCTCTGTAACAGGCATGACTCTTTTATTCTATCGAGCAAATTACCATCTGAAAATTTTTTTTACCAAACCACCTAAACCCCGAGCTCGTGAGGCTTTTATATTTTTGAACAATGTTTAACTGTTTTGAGTAAAGATTTAAACTGTATGAAAGTATCTGTTTTCATATTAGAAAAAATTTATACACATCAGTACGTTTTTAAAGTTTTCAAACAATTTTAAAAAATTGAAGCAATTAAAAAAATTCATCAACTAATTTTAAACGTTTGTAAACAATTTAAAGTCTTTCCTAACTTAGAGAGAATATGGAGACAATTTTCAAACATCTTTCGAATAATTTGGAACGAACTTTGAACAATTTCTCTGCAGTTCCAAAGGAATTTCTCGGCCATTTTTAAGTTATTTTGAAGCAATTTCGAAGCTTTTTCTAAGTAATATTTAAGTAATTTCAGGGTAACATCTGAACAATTTGCAAACAATTTCTACAAAATTTCCAAGTAATTTCTGAACAAATCTTACACAATTTTCAAGCGGTTCCTAAATAATTTGAAAAGAATTTCCAAAGAATTTCTTAAACAATTTTCAAACGATTTCAACATGATTCTAAAACAATTTTTTCCCCTTTTCATGTTATTTTTTAAAACAATTTAATTTACCTTTTGCGATATTATTATAATCTAAGACTCCTTAGCCATTACAAAGGTCATTGGAGCAAAAATATAAGATAATTGAGAAACACCGCATAGAAATACTAACTCGTAAAGAAATAATAAAAATGACCAAAAAAATATTGCGAAAAACGCATGAACGCTGAAAGGAGTGAAATAGGCCCGCGAAAGATAGAAGTCACCCACCTCCCTCTCCCCGAAGGTGTACCTACAGCTGAGGTAACCTAACAGCTTCCCCCTGGGGGCACCAATCCCCATTACTAAAGAATAGACTAGCCCGACTAACCTAAGCCTACTACCTATCTTATGCCCCCTAAAGGGAAGTTAATATGAAACGTAGTTTGCAGTCGTTGCCTTTTTAGCACAGATGAAACTCGAAATAATTATTGGTCCCTTAATATTCTCCAGATATACGATCATAAAACAAAAGAACTCGGCCGTTAAATTCACCAAAAACGACACTGAGGCGTCAAAGTTACTACACCCACAATTTTGCAAATCAAAACAGTATAAAATCCAAACCACTTCTATTTACGATAACAATACTCTAAATTTGGAAGCCATCTGGAATTTTATTTTAAACATTATTTTCTCCGCAAGAGTGCCCTTCTTTGTAATCTCATATAGTAGAGCAACATCGATAAAATAAACTCTCGGCATATTTCTCGTCAGAATTTTGCGAAGAATATGGCGGAGGAATGCAGCGTTAGCATCTCATCAATCGGCCCTTAGTTTTACGAGTCTGCTCGTAATCGAAGCATTACAGAAGTGCAACAGAGTTTGGCGTTTCCGCTGAAATTGCCGACCTCAAAGCGATCTCGAAATAAAGTGAGTTTGTTGATGCGCTACAAGATCATTAACGGAAGACGTAGTTTGATTTCAAAGTGCATCGACGAATGACTCTGAGTATGAATATCTTTTTTAACTGGTTAAATTCCCTTGCTACGCGAGATTTAAAAAACAAGTGTAATTTATAAGCAACAAGATTGTTAGGGCTCTGCGATGAAAAGCTGTGCCACGATAGTAATAGTAAGCCAACCTTAACATTTAGTATGTGCGTAAAAATGTTATCAATATCGAAGATCTGAGAGTAAATAACATCATTTTTGTGTTAGTTGTACGAACAAAAGTATTCATTTAAAAGGTGTGTATACATTTGGCTACCAGGGTGCATGGCTAAACGAAAAAAATTCGTCACCAATTCCAAAGAGCGATTGGGGCAATGCTTTAGCAGTCACATACTGGACATCACTGAGTAGAATAGTGACTTTATATAGCAGCTCCGCCGGTTTTTACTATATATCTCTATACATCACTGTACATCATACTGTATATCATTGTGTGTACTGTACATAGTGGCTCCCGGTTTTTGATATTTCAAATTTAATCCCGCGTGCACATTTGAAATGTACAAATTAAAACAACGTTGATCACCTTTAGTCAATCCCAAAGAATTATTTAAAATTCACCTGGAAGAAGGAGTGCAAAGGTAGAACGAGGGAAATCAGAGTACATTGTACGTTAGTCCAAGACTCTAGGCCAATAAAGGTGTTTCTAAGAGAGGGAGGAGGAAAGTGTCATTTAGCACAGAATTAAGGGAAAGGGAATTGATGCACTATGTATTTTCTTACATCCTGCACTGAGAAAAAATGAATTTGAAAAAAGATCATGAAGAAATAAAAAAAATAAAGTTGAGGAAAAAATGACAGCAGTGACCCAAAAAATGATGGTCTGTAACCAAAACCTATTTTACGTAAGCCGTAGGAAGACGTGCCTGACCTTCAGCGCTGGATCTCACGTCTTCCCCTGGGAGCGCTAATTCTCATGTATTCAATTATTGTATCTCCCTCAAGAGAGTAGAGCGCTAGAAAATATTTAATAACTGTGCAACTTTGACTTCCATTGCCTGGAGATTCTTTGACTCCTCTATTTGCTTTCCAAGAAACTTATTAATAAATTGATGTTTGTATCGTGAAATACGAAGGATTATGAGTGCAATAAGTACATTGGAGAGAGAATCGAAGTTAACATTGATCAGTAAATCAAAACGACACCCTCACAGAATCGAATGAAATCTTTCGTAAACGAGTAAAATTGAATTCTTCGCTCGACCTGCTTAAGAATCCAAAAATTTATTTAGCACTCAAATCCACACTGAAAAAAATAGAACTAAAGAACTAACGAGAAAATTAATTTCTCTGCGACCTAACTCAATTTCATTACGGCAAGAATCAAGCATAAATACCGTACTTCGTTAGTCATAATAAGTTCACGAGCTAGAAAGGTTAACACGTTAACTGCCCCCGGTTGAACGGAAATTTGAGATTTAACTCCAATTAAACTCAATTTCAACATTCAAATTTCAAATGGACAAAAAAATTTAATTTAAATGTTCCATTAATTGGCTTTGAATGAGGCTAAATAAAATATAGGTTATAACCATCAGTGGGTGGTCATCGCATATGGAATCCCATCACTGACTACATGTGGGGCACCACGCATTCAAAGTGTAAATCAAAGGCACCATGTCTAAGTGAGAATCTGATTTCCTGTCGTTTATAACATAGAACGACATATAGAATTCAATATGAATAGATATTATATACAATATATAAAGAATATAAAACGTCTTTGTCTGTATAGAACAAAGAAACATAAAACTACTGAAGCTTAGGTCAAAATATATGAGAGATTAACTGACGCCAACTTGAGTTTTGCAGGAACAGATTGATGAAACCTTTAAACTTAATGTGATGCCCAGCTCTTCACGCCAACTAATGTACTACACTGTGTATTTTTAGCTCCTGCTCGAAAATCCCAGTCATAAATTCCTTTCCTAATTATTCATTCTTGCTGCGTGACTCAACTTGCGGTCCTAGTCTTACAACCAGTTTCGTGAGCCCTATCCTTCACAATCTCCCTTTTTATCCGTCCAATTGCCAAAATTATGGTGGTAGGTAACCGTAGGAAGGGTAGCTTTATATATACATATGGCCCCAAGTAAGTAAGCACTTTCTTTCGCCTTTCATTTATCTTTATCAGATCCGCCAACAGCATCTGTTAACATGTACTCATGTACTAAAAACCCCAAAAAATCGACTGTAAAACTTGCTCCCCAATGACGAATTTCCCTATTGCGCATGTGCAAAAACTTATCATAAGTTCTCTGAAATTGAATGTAACCGGCATCGAGAAATCGTTGAGGATGTTTCAACATATGCTCAGTTTGCATTTCATTCTGCAGAGTTGAACAGTAGACTCGAAAGTGATGGCAACGGCCTCGTTTGGCAAACAAGTATCTAGCAAACCTAGAGACGGATAACCCTCCTTCCTACTTGAAGCGACAAATACTGCTAAAGGCATGCTCCCGAACGCACTAATTACGAACCGTTTCTGCAAGCGAAGTCTGTCTCTGGGCATGGGACACGGCAAGTCTTGCCCGATTGTCTCGCCAGTCGAGTCTCGCGCCATTGCCTCCTGAGATCGAGTGCAGATAGACATCGTTTAGTTACCTGTTTTGGGGCGAGCAATCGATAGGCATGACACAATCTGGTGCCGAGGTAATTCTCTCCAAACAATCCCCAATAGGAGGCCGGTGCGGCAGAGGGGGCTGTGACAGCAGCTAGGCAGAGTGCGGCAGCGGCAGTTGCAGCTGCAGCATCAGCAGAAAACCGCTTTCAGAAACAGCCAAGGCATAGGGAATGATAACTGGCGTAACAGAGTACGACTTCCAGGAGCGTATGTCCTGCATGCGTTGACAATACCGTTGTTGTCCGCACTCTTAGTTACAGACAGAATTTTTTGTCATATCCGCGAATGTGACAACTGCTCTAACATACGGAGTTTACGACAGACCCCTGAAAATTGGGTTTAAATACGCGTAAATAAAAACTACATGTTAAGGGATTTTTAGTTTTTGACATTTTTTATATCAGCTGAGAATGAAAATAAAAATTGAATCTGCTACTTCAAAAAATTCTAACTTCAGAAACATGTATAAATAGCGTTGTTCATCCGTGCTGTCGAAAGTCACGCAGAGGCTTGATTAGATTCGGCCTTTTGTTTCAATGCATGTATTATCACCATCGAAGCTCCGCAGACATTACTTGTCTTTTTACATAAACTTTCAATATATTTCACAGCAGCACCACATCTTCTCAGTCATTGAAGGTCGCAGAACTATTCAAAACCAGAAATTAATATAAAAAATTCCGCTCGGCGTCAGACTGATGACGTCGGTCGATGGAGAAAAAATAAAAACTCCCCTCATTCTCATGAGAGTGCGCTTTCTGTCAAAGAATTTGAGCATCTAGCCAGAGCTAAAACGGAAGGGAATGGGGAATCAGGCCCGTACGTGTTGAGATAGTGAATTATCGGCCATTCAAAAATAAAAATATAAGCATAAATACCTCAGTTTTCAAGCTTTTTTACGGTTAAATTCTTTACAACACAAATAATCCCCTGTTCGTGATTCATAAATAGAAATAATTACACTACAGGCGTAAGTAACGAATAGAATTCTTTTTGATAAAAGACTATACTTCATTTAACTCCTATAAAAAGTTTGTGAATTATTCGGTCCAAAATTGCTCTACGAACCCCTGATGGAATAACGAGATGGTTGACGATCTCAATTTAGAAAATAACCGGCTTGAACTGCTTCAGTCAACGTTGACTTTTTTTCTACATTAAAACTCTATAACCGGTCCGGTACTGAAAAATGTAGGAATACCCGTAAATTCGCTCACAAACGCGTGGCACACACATCATGCCAGAAAATTTTTTGAAAATATTCTAGTGTCAGCTAATACTCAAAATTTTAAATGAATTTTATCAGTTGTTCCACCCCTAACATTCAGGCAGCTTCACCTGAAGTCTCTGTTCATATGGATGGAAAAGTACTCACTACTCATACGTAACAAGTGATGTTCATTTAGTCAATCTCTAGCCTTTTTTACCTTTACTTTTGAAAATTAAGTTGTTTAAAAAGGAATAAACTCAAATCAACTTTATCAATGATTTCAAAATTGAAAAATAGGCGTAGAAAAAATTGTAAAACCGTTCAGGGGCTCCGATAAACCGAATTGCGCAATTGGTCGACGTGTTGACGTGATTAGCTTCAAATGCATACTTCGACAACGTAAAATCAAAATAAGGTCTTTTAACTTTTCCTTCATCCTCGTACATCCAAATAAGTTTCCCCAATTTCAACTATAGGAACTGCCTGCAAGCAAAGTCTCCCGCAATCATTATTTCTGAACAGATGCCATCCATTTTTGGACGGATCTCTGCGAAGGCGTTTGTATTCAAAGGTTTGTTGGGATTGTAGGAGGAGGTTCGGTATCGCAGTATCGACAAGTGACAAACTGAATTACAGCGGCCTTATCGCACCCACATCGTGGCTCGTAACGACATTCTCGCCGGCGCGCCAATTCTTCCGTCCTCGAGGGACCATTGCGAAGCTGGCAAAGCAGCAAGAGGCATGCGACAGAAAAGCCAGATTGGTCTTTTTCTTCTGGCCAAAACCCTTGCATTTTTAAATAAAATTTCTCCATAAAATTTTATTTAAATATTCATCGGAGCATAAAAACATCTGGTAAGTTTGCAGAGATTTCAAATGCTGAGAGTTCTTTACGGGTAAATTTTGCTTCAAAGAGAGCTCAAATTAGAGTATTTTGGCTAGAAAAAGGTCAATTTGGCACTTATGGCACCAACACGGAGCTGGAAACTGCGGTGCGGCGAAGAGCAAGCAAGGAAGGAATCTGATCACATGGGTGAGATATATGTAAATACTTGAATGACCGCGTGAAAAATGATTTGACGATTGCGGTTCAAGCAAGTAAAATTGTATAACATTCATGTTTGAAATTAAGCAATGCTGCAGAAAGACCAAACTTTGAGGGATGAATGTAAACGACCTTACGATGAATTGTCTGAAAAAACCTAAAAAACGAATTAAGTACTAGAGGAGTACCTTATAACATCGTAACACAGTAGCTGCGGTAGCTGCAACATTTTTTTCAAATTAAACACAAATTCAATTTTCAATGCAGAGATGAACAAGAGATTAAGTGGGATGTTCCTTCATACGATTTCTATCAACTATATGTGAAATTCTGTCACACTTATTATGACAATCTCCTCAATGACCACTGATGACTCGCCGAAATGTCAACGTGTTAATACGCTCTTATACAACATATGTGTGCAAAATAGAATTTTGAGGAACCTCAATACTCTACCTCAACCATTTTTTCTGACAACGTTATCGCTATCACAATACTCAATCCTTTTTTTTTTAGGGAATCGCAATCTTGATGTATTTTGTTACTTGATATACTGAACACGCGAACCAGCTTTGTTAGTAAAATTTTTCTTTCATTCAAGAAGTTTTAAATTTTTCAAGGAAAAACCAGCGGAGCACCAGCAGCTCAACATTTATAAACGCGTCATATCATTGGACCTTCGAAAAGGCACGGCAGTATTGAAGTTATCAATCAAAAGTTGGGACAAGCTTCCCTAAGCAAAACAAAGGTATTTACAAAAGAGGAAAAAGGACGATACCATTTAGTAATTTAGTTTGGAGCTTAGGGAACGGGAAATCTATGCACAAAGTGCGTTTCTCTTTCTTTAAAAATTCCAGAAGCATAGAAACAGTAAGTTGGTAAGTTTGAGTAAATTTCTGAAGAAGATAAACGCTGAAGAAGAAACAATGGGGGGCTAAAACCCAGGACAGTCGTGAACCGAAAAAAAGATGATCCGTAAGAAAATAAATAACAATTCTATTTCAACAAAATTTAGGCTTGCCTAACCTTCAGGTTGGACGGCATCTTATAATGAATCTCGTCACTCTTTGAGAAGAAAATATTCACCGTGTCAGTCTCGCACAAATGTTAGTGGCCATATATTTCTGCACAACTACTAAAATGTAATCTAACAGTTCCAGCTTTGATAATCTTCAGCGTTCCTCCAGTGGAAAGATTTTTCTCTGTTTTTTCCAGATAATCTAACGTCGAATAGTTATTTCAACCGTTTTTCCCAAAAAATTTCCCTCATTGAATAAAATCCGCTCACTTGGTGAACGACCTGAACTGCTCTTATTTATTGAGAACACTTCATTTGAGAAACTGAGTCGAAACCGAAAAATTGAGACCTTGCGAAGTATTTGGCGGTCGAATATTCATGGTACCAACACGACCATGTTACCAGCAACTGCATCTCGGGATGCAGAGCCCAACATATTCCTCGTAGAGAAAGGCGAGCAGAGAAGCCGAATCTCCGAGAGGGTACAGAGAGACTTCTGTTCAGGCCTCGTTAAATCAAAGCAGTAACTATCACTTCACACAGAATGCAAGATGCAGGCCTTGGTTGCACAGGGCTTTGTTGTTCTGCTGCCACTGATAGAGCTCTCCACCAGCACCACTCCCATCTCACATGCATGCATTGATGCAGTTTTAAGGCTGATCGTGAATGTTATCGTGCTACACATACTCGCTAAATCGCACTTCTCTTGCGCAAACTCGAGACGTTGTTTTTGCACTTGTACACAAACATAGGCGATCATGTTAGCTGACTCACATGGAGACTGACAGCTTGTTTTGCTCGAGGTGCTGAGTTTCAGTTCTGCTCGGCATTGCGAACCTCGAAAATGTTTTGAGGATATTAGTACATACATGATTTTATTGATTGGCTCACATTTTTTTTAATTAGCTCAAAAATGTTTTCAGGGATTCGCTCACTAACTCAAAAATATTAAAGGATTAGCTCACAAATATTCTTAGGGATTAACTCACAAATGTTATTAGGGATTAGATCACAAATGTTGTTAAGATTAGCTCACAAATGTTTTTAGGATTTGGTCACAAACGTTTTTAAGGATTAACTCATGAATGTTTTTGACAGATTAGATCACAGATATTTTTTAAGCTCAAGTAAGAGATTAAATTCCTGGGTAGGTTGCTTTAATGTACGAACAGAAATTACGTTTTATGGTAGAAATTATGTATCTTAACTGAAAAAGGAAATCTTAATAATCATAACCTAATTCGTTTCGTTACTTGTCCAGTATTGAGGCTCGTTTTTTTACCTATGAAATTTCCTGAAGAACAAAAGACAGTCTACTACCAGTTTATGGTTAGCATTCGTTAGAATTACTCATCAAATGCAGACCTATGTCATCAAAAAAACTAATTCATAACAAGAAATAATTTTTTCTACTACTGGTAAACGTTTAGATTTCGTCAAATTAATTTTCAGTGTTAGTTAGTTTCTTCAACATAACAAATTCCGAACAAGAAAAAACTATTTCCTACTACATTCTAAATTAATTAATTAACTTTCATAATTAATTTACAGTGTAAGTCAATTTCTTCGAGACAACCAATTCTTAACAATAAAAAAAATCCTTTTACTTAATTGACTTTCCTACTTGAGTTTCAGTGTAAGTCAATTTCTTCAAGATAACAAATTCTTAGCAAGGAAAAAAGGTTTTCTACCACTTCTACTACAGCATGGTTCAAATTCGTTAGGATTGCTAATTTAACGCCTGTTAATTTTTTCAAAGTAGTAAATTCGTAACGATAAAAAAATTTTCACTACTAGTGTGTTTTTAAGTTCGTGAGTCACTGGGTCACAGGAGAGTGGAGTCTCGAGAGCTACTAAAGGAAAACATTACAAGATGCTTGAAGTTTTTACTCAGATGAACGTCATTATTTCCAGGAAAATGAAAAATTATCACCCTAGTTGACTAGTCCATTTTCAGGCTAATCAAATAGATTAATTATTTTCCCATTGGAGGCGAAAATCTCCATTGTAATTGCTCAAATTAACCATCGTCAACTGAGGTCATTGTCAAGTTCCGACACGAGCGTCAGAATGAATGGCAAGTTTGATTATGAGGAAGTTGTGCTATTTGATTCAGTAACATAAACAAGGAATGAATGATCAAGCTTGAAATTTAATAAAATCGTTGGTATAGAGATCACCTGATCACTCATTTAAACTAAAACAAAACTCGAATCAGCGTTTCTCCAAATTACACGTAAGAAATACCATATCAATTTAGGAAAGAGGGAACCAAAATCACAACGTAATCCGGGCAGTGAGCGTCACAGGACACAGTGAAGTTTGACCTCAGCGACTGCTCGTCTAGCCTCTGACTGCAACTAACCAAACAGTGCCACTGATAAGCCTCAGCCCGCCCGCTTATGATGAATTCCTTTACATGTTGGAATTCGCGTTTATTTGATGAAAGTGACGCGATTGTGCCGCTGCGGCCGGAATGGCAATTATGCGGCAAAATCGTGCTTGTTGACGCTGCTTTGTTTGTTGTTGCATATATTACACCAACGCTGCACGGCCAAGCGGGGAAAGCGATTCTAAAACTGAAGAACGCGTGCTCTCCGTAGCGTAAGCAATGAAACTTTAATCGTGAATCATTGACGAAATAATCGAATTTTAGTACCAACAAAAGAATTTTTTTTTCTCTGTGACAGAAACGAGGATGTTGTGTAAAAATTAGTTTTGGTTCTTTTCCTTCGGTAGTTGATTTACTAAATTAGACAATTATCTTCATAAATCAACTTACTTCATTAGTTAAGTTGCTTCAATAAAAACTCCTGTTGAATATTACTAACTGCATTGAGTAAACTTTATTTGTTCATTTTGAGAATGCACTGCCCTTTGTCAAAGCCATCATAATCAATTAATTGTGAGTGAGCTCGATTCATTTGGAACGACCTGACGTCAAACTTGAGCTTATGAGGCTCAAATTTATTCTCTGCGTTAGTGATGAATTGAGGGTTTTAAATTATATTTTCCATGACCAAAGTCTTTATCGATAAGGGAAAAGTGGACGAATCTTGAAATTTGTAAAGCTTTCGTGGAAGAGATTGGGTGACGGAGTTTTGAAAAAAACTGCAAAGTCTGCTACAGACCGTGCATGCAGCTTTACTCATGTTACGGTTCTGTCGCGCTTACGATAGTAACATGAAATAAATTCGCACTCATTGAACAGTTGAAAATTTTCATTTTGAAAATTTTTTTAGTCAATGAAACTCAACCAATTTACATTGTCGCAGTTTTAGAGCTGACTCCGTAAGTTCTGTAATTACGCTACCAGCTGTACTGTTACGACGGCGTAAATAATTCGAAAATTTGAAACCTGGTCGGCGTTTTGTGTGGCCGTAACCGACAACCTGCAGTGTCTTTGTCAAATTCCCCACTCAAACTCTTTGAAAACTTGATCATACTATTATAAAAATAAGTTAAACAAAATACATAATTGTATTACAGGTTTGATCAACTTGTAGTTTTTATGATTGGGTATTATTCAGAAAATATCGTTTAAAAAACATTTATTAGCGATAAAACTCCAGACAAAAATATACAAAGTACATCAAGTTTAGATCTCCCATTACACGAAGCAAATGTAGAAAAGTGTTCCTCATTAAGTACAATTATTAGATTCTTCAGGTTGCTACAATTAGACGGCAAGTATTAGACAAAGAATTACACATTTCGGGAAGGGACAATGTTCTGAAATACTTCACTAGGGTGACAAAGATAAATTCGACGCTAAAATAACACACGTAACAATGCTAATTTAGCATCTATCCTCATTTTTGTGGTATGAAGTTTTACATCCAGGAATATGAGAAGCGCTATTTCTAAATTTCAAAAGTTCCGAATTCTGAACTTCATTCGGTCAGAAGTGTGAAAAGAATTACACTCTTTTCACTAACCGGAGAAGTGCGTTTGCTTTTCCCTAGTGCAAAACAGAAATAATCCTCGAGTCGCACGCGGGCCTCTTGCTCAAACGTTTCGTAAAAACAATTCCGTGAATCCATTTGACCATGAGTTTGTGCGAGACGTTCAATGGGGCGTTAAGATCATAATCCAAGTGTGGCGTTTTTATCAGGTTAGTGGAAGCGGCATGGCGGTGCCTTACTTTGCACCGCAATTGCCTGGGATTAAGGTCGGTCCTGCCGAGCTTTGCCAGCTTCATAGTTTTGCTGAGCCTAACATATTGGCTGTGCTTCGCCCGGATCACTGCGCAGCGCAACTGAAACCTGCGACGAGGGGAGATTTTGGTGCCCGACGTGTCGAGGGAGAGGGACTTCTATTATCACAATCAGAGTGCCTGCCACTGGTGCCCTTGCCGGCTTGGCCGCAGTTCTTTGCCCTGGGCCTGCGGAGATCATGGGAGCTTCGCTCTCTGGAAACCGGAAAAAAGCTATCAACTGGCTATGATTTTATGAAGTGTGTGTAGAGTCCATGGAAGATTTTAGTCTATCTTTCAATTGGCTTACAGGTACACGCGGCGTGTTGCACAAAAATAGAACGGTGTAATCAGGATTGAAAGGATCGTTCTTGAGGATCGTAGATATGGAAAGCATGTTTTTCAGAGATTTTTACAACAACGCGATGCCGAAAAATTACAGGAGAAAGAACACATCTGTGACAGGTAAAAGAAAGAGATTTGTAAATTTTGAAATCCAGCTTTGAATTTGCAAGTATTCCAACTCTAAAGTTTTGACATACACCTGGCATTTCAACAAGTGATTTACCACTAATAATAATAATGCTTACAAACATACAGAGAACAGTTTCGAAAAACCCTCTTTCAGAATTATTTGATCTGCATGAATGTATATCCTTTTACTCCGATTAGCGTTTTACAACTTTACAATTTAGAACAGATAGTTTTTATTTGCTCCCTCGTGTTGAAATCGTGGGAACTTTTTTGAGACAAAACATACAAAATATGAGAAAAATCCGGGTTCCGTTAAACAGTTTCTCAGCTTCGTCGTAGTAAGAACATAATTGGTAGCTTAGCTCACCTTGAAGGATATTTTTACGTTTCTTATTAACTTTCTTTTAAATAAGATGTATTATCCGAATTGAAAATAATGAAGTGACAATTGAAGGATAATAAAATGAAACTCATAACTAAAGAACTAAATTATTAGTACTTTTTAAAGGGAATGTTTATTCAAGTAAAATAGAAGTGATGGTCTCTCCGAAAGGCTGAACGTGAATGTTTAGTTGTTTTACCAATTTTTAAGAAGAACCAGTAAAGTAATCATCACAAATTTTTCACTTCAGAGATTAATTTCAAATTTTTATTGGAAATTGGAGTTTTTTCGTCAAAACCATTCACAAATACAAAATTAAGAAACAAAAACCACGTTTAAAACTTCCGTTTATTCTAAAATAATACGAGTTACGTTTTTTTCTGAAACCATTTCTTAAATGTTCATAAATGACATGCACCCAATTATGCATCGAGAATCACAATCAACTTCACACACGTATCTATTCTGTACAACATTAAATCACAGCAAATCCAGACAAACAACGATTCCAGAAATTACTGCCCAGGTTTCGCAGTTCCCATCGAACATGAGTTGCCATTTTTCACGGGAGTCCCTACTTTCCATGGCGCGGGTTACAGCATCCAAAAGGAATATAATAAAGACAATCAATTGCGCAAATGAGCGGGTGAGTGTCGGTGTTTAACGGCCCTAAATTATGACAGACAGCGACACGGGCCCCGCTGCGGTGGGGAGGCGGTGGGGACGAAATGATGCACAAGTGCGGGAATTGGGGAGTGTTGTGAGGGCGTGTGCATATTGGCGAAGGCATGTGAATATTGTTAGAGGTATGTGATAGCAGTTGACGGTGTGCGAATATTGGAGAGGGAGTGTGCATATTGTTGAAGATGTGTGACGATCGGTGAAGGCATGTGAATGATGGTGGAGGTTTATGAAAACAGGTGAGAGTGTGCGAGTAGTGGAGAGGGTGCGTGCATATTGGTGAAGATGTGTGAAATTTGGAGAGGTTAAATGAACATTGATGACGGTATATGAACATTGGTAAGCGTGTGTGAATATTAGAGGGCGTGTGCATATTGGTGAAAATATATGAGAGCATTTGATTGCCGGTGAGCAGCGCTTAAGGATGACGGGATATGCTGGCAATTAACGGAGATTTCCGGCCATAAGAACAGTAAATGATATGTTGTTGGATGGACACTAACAGAGTTAAGCTAAATTTCTCAAAAATTAGCATTCACATTCAAAGAAAAGACTCTAAAAGAAGATAGAATCACTCTGCTGGCTGTGGAGAGAGAATTATTGTAGTATGTGAATGAAGAACTTCCCCACCCCAATGCCTGCACACGCTTGCAGGTATTGGATGTTAAATCATGGAGTTATACCTCACACAGCCGCTACACACCACCAAACAGCAGCTACACACCACCACACAACAGCCACACACCACCACACAGCAGCTACACACCACCACACAGCAGCTACACCCCCCCACACAGCAGCTACACACCACCACACAGCAGTTACACACAACCA
>JACJUY010001533.1:4550-29295 GCA_014220935.1 Platorchestia sp. MABIK | reverse complement strand
CAGCCCCTCACAGCACCCCTACAGCACCGTTACAGCACCGCCACAGCACCACCACAGCACCACCACCACAGAGGCAGTAACTCCTGGGAGTGCCGCAGTCTGGTCACCCGTGAAATGAGCTTTGCTAGTTCCGCCGCAGATGATCTTAATGCCTCTGCTGCCACCGCTGCTGCCACCACTGCCTGCCTCAGTTGCCACTGCCGCCTGTCACTGCTGCCACCGATGCCTGCAACTGCCACCTATCACAGCTGCCACCAATGCTGACACCTTTGCCTGCTTCAGTTGCCACCCCCGCCTGTCGCCGCTGCCACCTTCGCCTGTAACTGCCACCTATCACAGCTGCCACCATCGCCTGCCACCATTGCATGCAACAGCCACGTCCTCCGCACGAAGGTCTGACGGCTTCATTTCATGAAAATCAAAACTACAGGCTCGCTCTTGGCCTTTATAGTCTCACTGTAAGTGCAAAGCAAAGATGCTATTGAAAGATATCGAAACGACACAAAAAACATATTTTTAAAACAGCCATACTTACTTTCATTTGAGGTAAGGATTCACAATTCTCTACGGACGACAGTATGTTCATAGTAATGATCACTTTATAACGCATGTTATGTTTGAATTGCGTCTATGATGAGTTTGACTTGAAACATTTCTTTCACATTTCAATAGTTCCACATTTCAGTAGTAACTAAATTGGTGACGAAATTTTTCCTTCATTCCATCTTTTGCCCTATCCGCAGCGTTTTTCCCTTATCCGCGTCGTTTTTCCCTTCTTCTAACGTTCCTCTCTGAAATTTTCCTTGAATCTATGCGTCGCTTTATCCGTAGCATTTTATAACAGTTACTCTTCCACTAAATAGAAACTTGAAGTTTCGTTTCACACACAGTTTTATGCATAGTTCAGTCGTGAACGGTTCCTTCATTTTTCGAATTCGTAAGACATGTTTAGAAGCCGTAAATTCACGGCTTCTAAATCCATTGAATCAATTTAAATTAATAATTCAAATGCTCAAATTCAACTCGCATCCTCACACGAAGTACCTAATACGCAACATGCAATACTAAATGACGCCATAGAATGTAGTGTTTATTATTGAGTCTAATGTTACATAAGTTTTCCATGAAACGTAAGATTATCTCGAGATTAGGATTGCATGCTCATTGACAAAGTAACTTCATAACTATTAGGCATCTCGTCCTAAACAACGGGACGACCATTCCAGTGTCAGTGAAAGCATTTCGAAGCAAGAACTCAGCATTTCGGAAGTCCAGCACCCCAATTCTTTTCAAAAAAAGAAAGCCCACAGTGACTATCAAGTTCATATGGTCCCAAATATCAGCAATTACCGGAGACTGTGCTCTCTTTATCGAACAACTAAATCGCCGATGAAGCCTCGATGTCGACAGCTTCCTGCATGGAACTTACATTTATACTCGATTGTTTCGGGAGAAAAATTGGACTTGGCTTTCTCCGGACGCTTTCGAGCGCTCATAACATCGCAGCTCCTTATTATCGTAGAACAACTCAGCAATTTCTGAGTGTCCTTCCTGGATTAATAAAACGGGCACATCACTAGAAAATTCCCGGAGTTGACTCTGAGCGCTTCATTTGAAGATGGTGCTTTTAAGCCATCTGAGAATGCTGGAGAAAATGTCACTCGTTTATTGGGAGACCATTTAACGACTATCCAGTTATTGCTTTTAGTATCGCAATACTCTGAAAGTATCGCTTAAAAACAGTTCCCATCAAACGGATGTAAATCAATTTAAATTTAAGTACTGCAGGCTAGAATGTTTAACATGAAAAGCGCATGAAAATCATTGTACTCACGTACCTACGAATTTAATGAAAGACTCATGTATTTTCAAGTCAACTTCAATTTCAGTACGTTACTTATATTTTACTTCTGAGAAACCTAGCTCAAGCCCCTGAGCTCAGTTCACTTGAGCATCTGAATGGCAACTTACATCATGCTCTCTATTTAGGTAAAGCTGAAAAATAATCGCATTTCTAGCCAGTGTATTACCATGCGTGCAATCCTTACAACGCTGAAAAGTAATTAATCTCTATTCAAACCTGAAAAATAATCTCACTCTCAGTCACTGCGTTACTCTGCATCTAATCCTTAAAACGCACACAATAAATTAATCTCCATTCAAATCTGAAAAATACTCCCACTTCCAGCCAGCGCGTTACCCTGCATGCAATCCTCACAACGCTCAAAAGGAACTAATTTCCATTAAAATTTGAAAAATAGTTTCACTCTCAGTCAGTGCGTTAGCATGCATGCAATCTTTACAACGCTCAAAATAAATTAATCTCTGCTTAAATTTAAAGAATAATCTCACTCTCAGCGCGTTCGTTGCCCTGCATGCAATCCTTAAAACGCTCGCATGAACCTAGAAATTTAGCCTACATGGTCTTAAGAAGAGACCAATCGGTGCACCGACGCCGAAGGTCGTGAATAAAGACTTACGGTGATGACTTACGGTGATTGAGTTCGAGTGTGAGCTCCTCGCTAGATATTTTTGCTGCATTCAAATGAGAGTAATTTCCTTGGTGTGCCCGAGCGCGGTGAGGCGTGCGAGTCTAATCAACAGTACGCCGATCGATGGCAAGAACAATGCCGCTTTCATAATTAACTCCGACTCAAAGCATCGACTTCAATGTCAATTAGTGACGCGCTGTGTCTTGCCTCCGTGGAACAGAGCCTGACCGACTCTCGCTCTTCAAAGTTACGTTGGTGCTAAAAAGTGTGCTTTTGCGTGTTTAACCATGGTCGAGAAATAAGTGTGGAAAAGCATTCTTTGAAAACACAGTTTTGTACGGTTCAGACAGATTTATATTCTGGGTTTTCTGCAATCTCGTTCGAAATGTATTCCAGTTTTACTGTAAGCGTCGAGAAGTAATATCTTCTTATTCCATGGCACTATATAAAGCAATAAATTGTGAATATGAAGCACAGAATAATTGAAACACAACGGTGTTTCAGAGCGCTCCTGTTTCATCGTCAAGAAAAATCCCCTGCTAATGTAAAATAAACTGTCATTTCCAGACTAATAACTAATAATCATTCTTTGACGTATAAACGACAAATTTATTGATAACTTCAAATTTAAAACGCTCTACATTATTTCTTTAGATTCTGAGCATGGTGGATTATTACAGTCTTTAGTAAAGGAGAGTTTAAACGAACGTAGGAGAGCAACACAACTACCTAAGATACTTGTTTTTCTCAAGCTGTTATGCAGTAAAACTGCAGGCCAGACTTTGTGATACCTTTTCCTTCTCTATCTCCCTCAACACCATGTACGTAGCCTGAAAAGCCAAAGAGATTCTCTAGTTCTGCTATCCTTCTTTCTTCTTAATTCCTGCGATCTGCTCCGGTGTCCATCGAAGCCCGTAAAACTTAGCACTTGAGTTAACTTTAGGAAGCTGCTTAATCGACATAAACCTGGGCCGGCCGCTCTCTCCGGCAACAGCCTCCACCTCAGTTCTAAAAACCAGCTAATGTAATCGGTGTGCTATTTAACCGAGAGTTTCAGCGGAACTTGTTCCAAAAATATGAACACTTCGATGAGATTACAGTGATTCTGCGTTGAGAAAAACAGTAGATAGTCGAAAAGGACAATTTCTCATGGCAATATCAAACCGGATTATGTCACTTTTAGATTAATACTCACCAATCTCAATTTGAACTCTTGACTTGAATTGTAAAATCAAAAAGATTTTCATATTTTAGGTGGTCCCAACCAGAGCATGAGCCATAAAATTACAGGATTTTTTTCTGATTTTTTTAACCTTTTCCTGAGGAGCAATTTTTTAATGCGGATTAACTTCTATGCCTTCTGGTTCGCCACCGTAATCTGAGGAAGATGCTCTCTCATTGCGTCTAAAACTCAAACATTTTTGGCGCTAAATGAAGCTGAGATATTTTTAAAACACTCCATTATCTCCCAAGCTCATTCCAATTTATTTGCAACTACAACACACAAGAATAAAAGTCTTCAAGCTCAAGTATTATGATTAGAAAATTATCGCCGAGTGCGTGTAATATTTAAAGAAGCACTAACAAAAAAAAAAATTTCAAGCGTACAAATAGACTGACATTCTTAGCATACCCAGACGAAACAGCCCTCGTTGAAAGATCCCATATTCCTGAAACAAAGCTTGGACGAGCTCCGCAATGTTACTTTAACACGTTAACTAGGGCGGGTTAAACTGAAGTTCAATATTCAATTCAAATTAGAGTTAATCTTAGAGATCAATTTTGAAAATCACAAACATTGAATAGATCCTGATTTCATTTAGTTTTTATTAAGTCTTTATGAAAAATAAGCTTGCGTCTGCTGGTCGATCAGCAGCATTATGAAAACTGAAAACTCCTCAGTGATGGCCGGTGTGTCACTTCGCAGTCAAAGTGTTATACTTCTAGAGTCAAAACGATGTTAAAACCATGTCTCTTACATCGCTTTCATGAACGATAATGAATACCACTGTTGAAAAAACAGAAAACAAAAATTAATTAATGCAGGGCGTCGTGTTCGTTTACAAAATTCCCCGAATAAAAGAAAGCGCCTTTAAAATTTTCTAATAAAGCAAGCAGGAATTTACTGCATTGTGAACCCAACTTTAACGGTCACTAAAGTAGCAGAGAAAATCTTGCTATTGTCGCTGCAAAGCAGCAGCGGAGGCCCAGTTTAAGCCTAATTACGTTAGGAGCGTGGGCGTAAAATTTTATAGCAATTAGGACCGGCAACTTAACCAAGGAACTTTTATTAAAGGTGATCCTATTTGTGCCAATGGCTCAAATGGGGGTCAGAAACTTTTTCCAAGTCGTGAAAAACATTTGGAAGCAGCTCTGATCGGTCAACGTAATTTTTAAGGTTGAATTTAGTTCCAAAACTTGCCACAAGTTGTTTGCTGAAAAGCCGAAATCTAAGGAAATCAAAACGGGCAATTTTTTGAGTGAATTTTGAGTTCAGTGATATATATATTTAATGATCAATCTGTGAATGAGAAAAGATGAATGAGATCACTTCGTGACTGCCATCGCCAACATAACTTGATGAATGGTAACTTAAATATTCGGAGTAATTTCCGTAGACTTGTTAGTTATTTTCCATATTGTACCTCGGATGAGTTGAGACTAATATGAACAAATGAAGAATTTTACGATTTTCGATAAAATTTCCAAAGAGCATGTACATTTTTACAATTATAGTTCTTAGATTCAAAGTTATTTTATTGATGTTTTTTGGATAACAATTCATTAGTTTACTTTATTAATTTAATTAACTGAAACTACTCCAAAGCTCACTATCAGAGTTAATTAACTCAGGTGCTGAGTTATAACCCCTTCCTCAGCCACTATCTACAGAAAAGACAATTTATTTGGATGCAATTCTAATTTATTGATATAAATTTTGATTTTAATATTTATACAACTATTGTCATTTTATAATACTGTATTTTTAATCAATTTTTCATGCTCTAAATCGACGAACAAACTTGTCGGTTTTTGTGGATAGAGTTTAGGACGAGTTGACTCGTCGCATCCTTAGAAAGTCAAATTATATGAACACAAGCTAATTCGTTCTTACAGTCAAAAATTAACACATGACCACAATGGGTTAAACTGAAGCTCAATATTCAACTCAAATTTCAATTCAATTGTAGTGAGCAGTTTTTAAAACAGCAAACATAAACTGATTCGTGTCTTCATATAACTTTAATTACATATTTAGGAAAAATTAATTCGTGACTGCTAGTAGGTCAGCAAAATTATGAAAATTTCCTCCGTGGCATGAACGAGCGTTGCGGTCAAAGTGTTAGGGAGGACAAAACCATCACCGGGCGATAATCAAACGAGCTCAAAACTACATCGCACCCCAAATTTCCCTTAAATGTTATCTGCAAATGAGCCTCATGACGCCCTCTTTAAATTAAACACAGACAGGAGCAGGCCGCACTCCGTCCCCGCGTCGCAGTCCCGCTGCTGCAAGAATTTGCCTCTGACAAATAAGCGTTCATGGCGGACAGAAAATTCGTAACTTCAACACGTTGACTGCGATGGGTTAAATTGAAGTTTAATTTTCAGCTTAAATTTAAAATAAAAAATGTTTGCAGTTTTATAAATACCAAACGTTAACACTAAATGCTATTAATTTTAAAAGATTGTTAACATTTTTCAAACGAGCCATCGGTGGGTCGTATCGCGAGCAATGTGTCAATTAACATGAAACATATGTGGGATCGAATTAATCCAGATGCTTGGTAAGTGCATGATTGCAGGTACTCTTTAAAATTGGAAATATGTGCCCTCTCGTGAAGAAAAAATTTCTCATGTTAAAAACTGCGAGAAAGATAAGGTCGAATGATTTTTTTATTTAAAACTTTATTTGACACTGGAATTTGAGTTTGATTTCCATTACGTAGCACACGTTCTGATAAATGAAAATTGCCTCCTACTTGTAGATAGCCATAAAAAAGCTGAGTGGTTTTTATTTAGAAGTGATTCACTATGAACAACGCCATGCACTGACTGGCGCCACAGTTGTGCCACACTTAATGTGGGTGACGTTAGAGATATTTTCACGGGACTTTGGTTTCTCTTGCTTAGAATGCTCTTCTAAGAAATTTTCTCTTGGTAAAGGAGTGACCAGCCACGATGGAGGATTTTAAACCTCCAGACTAGAAATCAAATGGAGCTGACATGAAGAGATACAGAGAAAGAGGTTTTAAGGCGAAATTACAAAAGTTTTTCAGGCCTTGACAGATAAGGGGAAATAACGACGATCAATGAATATTTTTAATTTGTTATTGCTAAGGCGAAATTATAAAAGCTTATCATGCCCTGACCGATATGGGGAAATAACGAAGGTCAATGAATATTCTAAACATCTAATTTTGAGCAAAGTCTGTCAAAACATACAACGTATAGAGGAAGCTGGGAATTTATTTCGTGACACTATTAAAACCGAATGTCAAGTGCAAGCATTAAATAAGACAGTATGTGCAAACTTGTTTATGAAACTTAACGTACACATATTTATTAAGGTAAAGAAATTACCATGATCACATGTCAACATTTACCGCTTTGTGATGTATAATGTTCATATTTCAAACTCTCATAATTCGGTATCAGCGTGCATCTATTCAACTCAGACAATTCGGTTTCATCGTGAAAATGTGATTTTAATAATTATTCACCTCCCCTGCACTAGCTACAAGGCTCCCGAAAAAAGTATTAGAGACACACAATTTAATCGATGAATCATTTCCTTTCGCCCATTGTTTAAATTTCTGAAAACATTTAACGAGCCTCTCATCACCCGACTATGTCCCTCTCTTACAACTCATTCTTATTCTTGTATGTTAAACTGTGCTGGAATGTTTTAACTAGCGTCGATAAATTGCTTATATGACGCTGTATGCGGCAGGTCAGCTTGTTGTTTTGGAAAACGTGGTCTGGCTACGTGAGAATGCGCTCAGAAATTGCTTTTTTACTCTAGCGCCCGTACAGTTTCCACAGCAAGCTCTCTGACCTCTACTTGCATGGCGCTCTTTTTTTTAGACTCCAGGTTTACTTTTCGTGCCATTACTTTCTTCGATAGGTTGTTATGAGGCCCTCAAGGTACATTGTACATCCCTGAGGGTAAACTACTTGCTGATGTTCTGCAGTCCAAGAGAACTGCTCCTGCTCCCGCTTATGCTGAAGCTGAAAGCCTTAATTACCTTTGCTCTTGCTGACGTGTACCTATAGTACCTACAATATCCTACTCAGTTGAAGCTACCTAATATCGTGGCGATTTCATAACATTCGATCAACTGCCAATTTATTTAATAACCTTGATAATGCCAGAATAAAAAACATCGGAAGAGATTTTTCCAAAATTTATCGCAAATTTAAACTGTCTTTTACTTACTTCTACAACATCTGCAGCAGCTGTAAGAACAACAAGAATTTCAACAACTGAACAGTTGTAAGAACTGCCATCACGATAACACCTGCAGCGGCTGTGTAAGACCGTCATCAAATGCAGCAGTTGAAAAAAACGCGACAAAAATGCAGCAACAGAAAGAGAAGCAGCCACTACGGCAGCTACATCAGCTGTAGGAACAGCAACAACGTCAACAGCTGCAGCAGCTTTACGAACAGCAACAAAAAAATGCAGCAGCTGCAAGGCAACCACTACGGCAACTACAACAGTCGTAGGAACAGCTACAAAAAATGCATAAGCAGCAACAAGAACAGCGACAACTGCAACAACTGCCGCAGCTGTAAGAACTGCAACCACCGCAACAACTACAGCAGCTGTAAGAACTGCAACCACTGCAACAACGACAGCAGCTGTAAGAACTGCAACCACCGCAACAACGACAGCAGCTGGAAGAACTGCAACCACCGCAACAACTACAGCAGCTGGAAGAACTGCAACCACTGCAACAACTACAGCAGCTGTAAGAACTGCAACAACTACAGCAGCTGTAAGAACTGCAACCCCCGCAACAACTACAGCAGCTGTAAGAACTGCAACCTCCGCAACAACTACAGCAGCTGTAAGAACTGCAGCCACCGCAACAACTGCAGCAGCTGTAAGAACTGCAACAACTACAGCAGCTGTAAGAACTGCAACCCCCGCAACAACTACAGCAGCTGGAAGAACTGCAACAACTACAGCAGCTGTAAGAACTGCAGCCACCGCAACAACTACAGCAGCTGTAAGAACTGCAACCACCGCAACAACAACAGCAGCTGTAAGAACTGCAACCTCCGCAACAACTGCAGCAGCTGTGAGAACTGCAACCACCGCAACAACGACAGCAGCTGTAAGAACTGCAACCACCGCAACAACTACAGCAGCTGTAAGAACTGCAACCACTGCAACAACTACAGCAGCTGTAAGAACTGCAACAACTACAGCAGCTGTAAGAACTGCAACCCCCGCAACAACTAAAGCAGCAGCTGTAAGAACTGCAACCTCCGCAACAACTGCAGCAGCTGTAAGAACTGCAGCCACCGCAACAACTACAGCAGCTGTAAGAAGAGCGACAACAGCGACAGCTGCAACAGCTGCAGCTGCAGCAGCGAGGCGAGAGGCAGAGGGCAAGGCTGCTGACGGACAATTAACTCTGCTGTCACTGAGAAATTTTTGCATACCTAAGTTTTTTTCAGCCGAGCGGTGTTGACTTTTAAAGCGCGTTGAAGGGACTTGGTCAGTGAGACTGGATAAAGGGAAATCGATTCCACGGGTGCTCTCAGTAAAGTCGCCATAGGTTTGCTGACCAGAAATAAGCCCAGCTTTAGTTGTAGAAAATAAGTCCAATTTTAGTTCTATGAAACAAACCCAGCTTTGGTTGTATAGAATAAATTCAGCTATAGTTGTATAAAATAACTCTTGCTTTATTTGTATAAAATAGCCCAGCTCTAGTTGTAATAAATAACTCAACTTTAGTTGTGTAAAATAACCCAGCTTTAGATGTGTAAAATAACCCAGCTTTAGACGTGTAAAATAACCCAGCTTTAGATGTGTAAAATGAACCCAGCTGTAATTGTACAAAACCCCTATAGGCACAATAAATGAATTCGTCAGTAAAACCAGATAGTCTAAAAAATTAACTGATAGAGATATCATTTTTCTTCAATAACATAGACGTTACATTGGAAAAGCATATAATTTAAAAAAATTGTAGGAGCCGACGCAAAATTTTGCAAGTTCTTAAAACAAATAAACTAATCATGAAATACTTCTAGAAGGGGCGAGGAGCAAACAGGGCGGGGAAAAATTTGTAGAATTTTTATGAAGCCAACGGTAAAGTAATGGTATCAGCTAGGTAATGGAATCAGCTAAGTAATGGTATCAGCTAGGTAATGGTATCAGCTAGGTAATGGTATCAGCTAGGTAATGGTATCACCTAAGTAATGGTATCAGCTAGGTAATGGTATCACCTAAGTAATGGTATCAGCTAGGTAATGGTATCACCTAAGTAATGGTATCAGCTAGGTAATGGTATCAGCTAGGTACTGGTATCAGCTAGGTAATGGTATCAGCTAGAGTTTTTGTGGAGTCTGAATTGTCTTGCATTCATGATTCAGACGCCATTGAATCAGACTTTTCTAATTTACCAATGTGTGGGTGCTTTTGAGTGAAAATAAAAAACAAAAATGGTAATAAAAGGAAATGATTCGAAATACTATGAACAATGCAATGCTAACCACTGATGGGAAGATAACTTCCTGAATAACATCGGAACTTATTCCAAGTTAGTGCGGTGAAAACGACTATGTCATTTCGAAAGGTCTGCGTGGCAGCTTTTGGGAAAAATTTCGAGGGCGGGCTAAGGCGCAAGATACAAGGCCCAAATTTTCTCTCCAAATGAGAATTTGCCAGTGCTGGAAAAGCCCGCACTTCTGAGCCTGATGAGCTCACGCTTCTAAAAGAAAAAGAAGCCACCGTCGGTAGTGCAAACGAATTTTCTCTTGGACAGCTGGGAAAGTTTTGCTGAAATTTGAAATTCTCCGAAAAACCGTAGTGTGGAAGAGAGTCACTGCACTGAAAATGGACGGATCGTTGACCTGCCCGTGGAAGTGCAGAGCTGTGTTTGTTCAACTGTCAAGCATCGAGAGGCTTCCTTAATTTTTGTTTTTTGAAGTACTCCAAGTTTTTCAATTTTTCAAACAGCAAGACCTTATTTGTCAAAGTAAAGCTAGCGTTTTTCTGCATCCCAGAAAACTTGAATGCGATAATTCGATAGCAAATACTTTTTCTGAAAACTTGAATGGGATAATTCTATAGCGCATGCTTTTCTAAAAACTTAAATGTGATAATTCTATAACAAACGTTTCTCTGAAAACTTGAATGAGATAATTCTACAACACATGCTTTTCTGAAAACTTGAATGTGATAATTCTATTACAAGTGTTTCTCTGAAAACTTGAATGGGATAATTCTATCGCACATACTTTTTTGAAAACTTGAATGTGATAATTCTACAGGACATGCTTTTCTGAAAACTAGAATTTGATAATTTTTTAGCAAGTGTTTTTCACATGATTCCTAATAGTCTATCAAAGCAAATCGTCGACGAATAGCTAGACAATTTAATATTGTATGTAATGCCAAGAACTCACTAACAAGAACGAACAACTATGTTCTCGTTTTTTCATTTTTTAGCATTAATGTACGAGCCCAGCTGAACGTAGTAGTGTTCAAAATAGAAAATAATCACTTACAAATAATCAAACACACAGAAAATCTTTCGAGACGCACCACAACAACAAGAAATGGAAGGAAAGCATACCTCTGCAGTACTCTGAATACAATCACGTTATTGATGAGCATCCATGTCATACAGAAGAACGTTAAATGTTTTAACGGGAATTTTTTCCAACTGAAGTGGATGAAGTCAGTTTTTATAAAGAATTTTGAAATGGTATTAGTGTCTGTCCTTGATAAATTATATCTTGAGCAACTTTAACGATATTTTAAATTGTTATCATTGAACCGAGAAAGCTCAGAAATGAGATAACTACATCGATTTACCTCAACCACATACTAAACATGCATTTAGAAGTGAAAGGCTACCTCTAAAAAAAACAGAGCTACAGAGCAATGAAAACTCCCCAGGACTAAAGGAAAGAAATTTCTCAAATCAGTACCCCAGCACAAGGCTGAGGCGCTCACGCTAAAAAGGCCCTGCTTATCTCCTCCAGAAACTCAAAAGCAAATTTCACACCAGCTTTTGGAGGGAGTGCGGGGACGCGAGACTTGATTCATGCAAATGCTGCTGATGAAGCTGGGTCAGATTGGTTGACAGGCCTTTAAATTTTCATGCTCGTTTGAGTGAGCAAAATTGACGTCAAGCACTACCAGACTATACTGCAACAAAGAACCCATTTTGAAAGAACAAAATAACCACAAACACATAGTACTTATATTTTTGCAACCTTGAAGGTAATTGCAATAAAAATTCGAAATGCTAGCTCTAATAGTACTTACATTGTCTCATAACGTATTAGGAGACCGTTGTGAGGAATGTGTTAGTTTTACTAGTTGTCAGGTACAGAAGGCGGTTTTAACTCGCGGAACTGATGTCACTTATCACAGTTACGAGTAGCGCAAACAGTTATACGGGAACTTTTCTGTAATAATTAACCAGGTATTTTGATACCTACACGTTTACTTAACAATTGTCATACGTAGAAAACTTTGCTTGTTCTGAAAGTAAACGAGGTCCCAAAGCCCACCGCAAAATACAAAATAAAAAATTCAGTATACAAAATTTGAACATAATGAAGTCCTAGTATGCCTTAATAAAGCAGCGATGTTACGTTCCGTAGATGCAACATCACTGGACTCGCTGAGATGTACGCTGATCAACATGCATTCACTTCTCAAGCAGAACACGCACTGACACATCAATTACTAAATGTATCTCTAGGGCCCATTGACACAATCCGTCCTGTAAATCCCATGACTGAAGCATGAACTGTCTACCTCTAAGGCCCTTTACTACTTCAAGTTACACTCAACAAGGCCGTGAGTCTCATAAAGTGCTCTACTGAAGGGTGAATTAGCCTAATTCTTAGGCCTGACCTTAGAGATTGGACCTAGACCACGAGTCACACTTAAAAACGCTATCCATCCGAAAAAGCACTCGTCTGGAGGGTGAGCAAAGCTAAGGCTCTTAGTTACACGTCACTTCTTATAAGACCATCTGTCTCATAAAACTCATGACTGACCCACGAGCTCCTGAATTTGCTTTTACAGTCCTGCTCTACCGCGAGTCACAATCAATGACGCCATTAGTCCTACTGAACCTACCTCAAAGGCTCCTTAGTACCTCAATTCCGACTCAATATCGCCATCCTACAGAACCCACCTCTTAGGAAACCTACCTCTAAGGCTCTTGACTACCACAAGTCACACTCAATATCGCCTTTCGTCCTATTGAGCCTACTGTAGCTCTACAGCCGCGCATTACCACAAGTCCCACACTCTAACTCGAACTTTTAAGTCTACTACCTCAAGTCACACGCAGTAACGCCATCGGTCCTGTTGAGACAACCTCTACATTACCACAAGTCGCACTCCCTAAAACCGTCCGTCCTAATGAATCTACTTCTACAACCCTCAACTACCACAAGTCCCCACTCTAACACCGCCTGTCCCAATGAACCTACCTCGAAGGGAACTTACCTCTAAGGCTCTTTACTACCTTAAGTAACACTCATTACCACCATCGGTCCTACTGAACCTACCTTTACAACCCTCTACTATTACAAGTCACACTCAGTAACGCCATTGGTCCTACTGAGCCTACCTCTAAGGCCCTTTAATAAAAATCAATCTAACACCGCCCGTCCTACTGAACCAACCTCTACATTACCACAAGTCCCACTCTTTAACACCGCCAGTCCTACTGAACCTACCTCTACATTACCACAAGTCCCACTGTCTAACACCGCCCGTCCTACTGAACCTACCTCTACATTTCCACAAGTCGCAATGTCTAACCCCGCCCGTGCTCCCTTAGGTGTCCTGTGCTTGAAGATGCGCAACTTCGACGTGCCGCTGCACGTAGTGCGGGGCGAGACCACGGAGCTCAAGTGCCAGTTCGACCTCGAGGGAGAGCGGCTGTACTCCGTCAAGTGGTACAAGGGAGGCCGAGAGTTCTTCCGCTACGTACCCAATGAGAGACCCACGAAACTCAGATACGACGTCCAAGGCGTCTGGGTTGATGTGAGTACAATTTTTACCGTATTTAGAACTCATTATTGGTAGAACAAACGCTTTGAGTAAAAATTTTGTTGCATTCAGAAGTCATTATTGGTTGATGAACGCTTGAGAATAACGCAAATTTTTTTTTGTTTTTATTTAGCTAATATTTCAATGGGTATCATTGTCATAGTAAGTAAAAATTTTAAGTGTGAAAATTCAAGTAAAAATACACATGCTGAGCATGTGATTGTAAATGATATATTGTGTGATTGTTCCTTATTATTATTATTATTTTCGTGTAGGAGGATTTTATACTGTGAAAGCCAGTGGAAAATGATAATAGGAAATGTCTGAAATGAAGGAAAAAATAATAGAAAGTTAATAAATAATAATCATGTAATATAATAACATATTGCAGTGAATAACAATAACAGGAATTATTTAAAACAAAATATACACCTAAATTAAAAATCACTCATAAATTACGTTTTTAGTTTTGTTCTGCGACATGCAAATATACCAAAGGAGGTTGTGTGAGTCATGAATGCAGTTCTCAAGTTTATTATAAATCTTACATGGCCGTGCAAATAACAAAGAAACAAAAGTTATTTGCAATCGTAAACTCTAATCCAGATGTTAGCACAAACGACGTTAGATAACGATCCTCAGCACCTTAAATAAAGCGAGTTTGTCCAGAAGTTTGCTCGCGCCCATTTGACAAAGCGCACACTGCCAGGTGTAAATCGATGTAAGTGCATGTAAGTAGAAATTTATGGTTGTCCTCTTGTACCAGACACCGTGAGTATAGGGAACAATCTGCCTCGAACATCACGCAATGAGCATAAATAATGCATCACGATGAGAGCAACTTCGACGCGACAGTATCGGATGAAATACCTTCATGTGGGAATACCATAAATGATGGAACAAGAATAAGGACTGCACGTTTATCTCAAATGTGTGAATAGAAACTGAACAACTCAATCGTAAAACTGTGCGATCTTCGCACTTTTAATTTTACTGAAAACTCAGCAAGTCGCTGTACTGAGGTACTGCGCCGTCCATGACGTCATCTGTCGCATCATAATCTGAACTTTCTGAAAGTGTCCCAGATTTTATTCGTTCAGTGATTCACCGTAACGCTCATCAGCATTGCAATGGTTCTAAATGAAGAGAAATGAGTTCCACAGTTGAAAATCGCATTTAAGATGATCTCATAAGAGCTGCTACTCAACCGGTGCTTTCCGACAAGTACATTAGCAGCACCTTTTGTCCCTTGCCTGATAATTTGAAGGCCACGTCGACGAGTTTCGTAGCAAACCTTGGGCATTTTTACTGACGGAGGCAGCACTCTCACAGATGAGTGTTGGTTATGCTACATCATCGTTTAAACAACCTCCAGAAATCAACCAGGTTTTACCCAATTGTCTAATTTGTATATGAGAAAAAACTCATCCCATGTTCAAAATGTACGATTGTGACAAGAAGTCTAACTCCCAAGACAATCATTCCTGACGAAAACGGTAAAAACATGTGAGAAAAATGTAAATCAGGTCCATAATGGCGCAATTCTCTCGAATTCCGTTCCGTGCCATTCTTCAACACGTTAACCGCCACGTGCATCACCGGTGGTACATGGAGGGAATTTTCACCATGCTGCAGACCGACCAGTAGTCACCAACTAAATTTTTATAAAACTTAATCAAAGCTAAATGAAGGTCCGACCCACATGATGTTATCTATTTTCAAAATTGCTTACTACAATTGACTTTAAATTTGTATTGAAAACTGAATTTTAGTTTAACCCACGGCAGTTAACGTATTAAAGTCTTCAAGCATTCACGACGGGTAGAAAACGCAAAAGTGTACACAAATAGTACAGATGAGCTACTTCAAGAAGTACTTGTTTTCAAGTGTTAAAGTTTGACGAGCCGTGAGGCTCAGCTGATCGAGGCTGAATTATCGTAGGCAAACTCGTGTTCAGTTGCGGACAAGAAGGCTTCAGGATCGATTGTCCTGATGAAGGCATAATGCCGGGGCTCCTGAGGATGGAAACTCGGGAATAAAGAAGATGATGTGCAAGCTTTTCGCAGCCATAGCAAAACAAGGGTGAATTTGATCAATTTTCCGAATAACCAACTTTACTTTAATTGTTTTTTTAAGTATTTGACATCCAAAGAAACTTAACCCTGGTGTTTTCAAGCGGCGATGTGGTAATTAACTGAATTTTTTATGCAAATTGAAAATATTTTTTTATTTGCGTGCGCATCCCAAGAAGTTGATATATTACTCGTGTCTTAAACAATTCAAACAATTTAATAAACTTAAATGATTTAAATACCCCAAGTGATATAGCAGTATATTGTTTCTCAAGTGTATTACAATTGACACGTTTCAGGAGAGCTACTTGTCGGCCCGATGACTTCTAGGGCATCAATGACTCCTCGGGCATCCTATCATCAACGCTATTCTAAGTTGTACAATTTTTCTAAGCCTAATTCACTTAACCTTGAAATCGATCAACTTCATGAAAAACCCACTTCATTTTGAATTTTCGATGACAATTGTTTAGATGTTACTAACATCATACCACATACTCTCACTTACTTTTTTTACCCTAGTTTCATACTCAAGTTATTTTTAAGACAAGGTTTCGAGATTCAATTGAAAAAATAATCATAACTTTATTTCTGGCAAATGTAACTAATTTGTGGACCTCACTGAGTTGCACACCAACGCTCATAGAGTAAAAATAAATAAAAACATGTCAAAATTGATCACAGAAGCTTTGAAAGCTTATACAATTTAGATTCATATTCTTTTGCATCAAGATTTCGGGAAGCAGCGTGTTGCTTGCTCTGCACCTATGCATATATTTCCGTTGATTATATTTTCTCACGCAAAATAAGATTTAACAACAACGATCGATTAGGATTCTCTAATCCTCTCAAGCGTCTCAAATTTTGCTTTTCGCACGCACTTTTAATGAATAAATCGTAATTTCTTAAACAAAAGGGCCCAAATTTCCGCGAATTGAAGAATAATCGATGGTAGTAGTAACAGAGGGCTTGCAAACGCAAATTAAAGACA
Source organism: Platorchestia sp. MABIK (assembly GCA_014220935.1). Lineage (NCBI taxonomy): Eukaryota > Metazoa > Arthropoda > Malacostraca > Amphipoda > Talitridae > Platorchestia > Platorchestia sp. MABIK. The sequence goes on along the minus strand of JACJUY010001533.1, from coordinate 12,477 downwards.
AACTTAAGTATTTGTCAACCGATAAAACTTGATACTGGTGTTTTCAAGTAGCGTTGCAAAATTAATTTAATTTTTCATGCAAGTTCAAAAGCTTTTTCAATTTCCACCCCAGCGGTGGGTGGACACATCACAAGCAATTGATTAATCATTTCTGTTTTGATTTTAAATTATCCCCTGAAAAATTTCCAGCCCGAATGAGGGAGTGAGTTCAATGTGATACAATAATGATACAAATGTGAAATAAGAAGGACATACGATAATGAACATACAAATAAAAACAGAAGACTTCTCTTAATTTTCACTTTTCTACAGAATGCATCAATCATGCACGCTTCCCAAACTACCCCCATGACACTCCATGATAAGTTTGAAAATGTAAAACGCCTGCTCTCTGTGCAGTAAAAACTGTATATACATTGGGTATCGATATGAAAAAGATTTTTAGCACATTCATCACTTTAATGGAGCATTGGCATATGTTGAACTAAGAAAAATTATTTAAATGATGAGACTCATATACGACCTCATTCTGATATTTATCAATTCTTGATGTCAAATCGAAGTTTCAACTTTATGGAAGGCTAGTCGTACGTCGAGAACAAACAGTAAACTTCAATAAAAATAATTGTACTGTGAATTTCTGGGTATTAAAAGAATGAGCTTGAGAATTAATTTATAAGAGAAGCGCACAAAGACCAATACAATACTTAATTCGATAAAGATACTTCTATTCGAAATAATTATGAATAATCCCTAACCCACCACCTCTTACTGTAAATTATACAACCTAAATGCAGCAAAGCTCTTTTCATTTATTTCTTTTCATTTCCCATTAGTCTCACATTGAAATGTTGACTAACAACAATCCTTTAGCAAAATTTATGCATGCTCTACCTCAAAACAAGTCCCATGATTCTCACATTGAAATGTTGGCTAACAACAATCCTTTAACAGAATTTTTGCACAGATTTTATGCACGAACGCCCAAGATTAAGTAGCAGAGGCTAATGTAGCTTTCTTGTGAATGAAATCAATAAGTTATTTGTCAGTTTTATCTCGGAGAACCAAGCTTGTCACGCAACCCTCGTAGGCTGCCATGGATCAGGAATAATGAATTCTTAATGAGCGGCTCTCGAACCAGTCCAGTTCCAAGTTTTCGTTCACTGCTATAATAATAATTCTCTGACTGGAATAGTAAATATCTCTATGAGAACTTGTGAAGTGAGAAGAAAGTACAATAAGCTTCAAGTATCACCATACAGGTATCTCAAATTCTGTCACTTGAAACCAAATTAGTGATTTAATTGTCTCATTTTGTAGTTATTCAGAAGACAGTGTTTTTGTGTTTCGTGTAAATCACAATAATATGAAGCGTGTTGATATCAGGAAAGTATGGGAAAGTTTCTGTGTCAAATACGAGAAAGCTTTATTCTTTTACTTTTGAGTTGAGTATACGAATTGTAGGTAGTGTAAAGAACTGAACCACTCTATGAATTATGAATCGTAGATTAGATTATGAGTTAGTTTACCTTCCCAATCTTGACAAAGATGTTCTAAATATAGGAATAATGGCTCAATTTAGTATGGAATTAGGAGAACAGAGAATCTATGCACAAGATGTGCATTTTCACCACTCTACGCATTGAAACTGCAAACTTGAAAAAGTTTATGAAACAAGATAAAAGTTGAAAAAGAAAAAAATATGCGCTGAAGAAAGAATAGCAGTGAACCGAATATAAGGCTGCAACAAAACAAAACAAAAGTTCTGTTTCATCAAAAAGAAAGTGTCCCAATTTCCTTAAACTCTCAACACCTTCCTCTAGGAGAGCTAATTCTATTTACACATTACACACATCCCTCTGAGGTGATCGTAAATCAAAATTCATGATCGGCTTTACAAAATGGAGCAAATTTTGTACGTTATATTCGAAGTTTTTCTTTAAAGTTGTTATTTCTCGGTAACAATAAATTTACAGTATGTTAATGAAGCTAAGCGTTATTCATTGTCAGTGAACAGCTGATATTGTGGGCCATTCTCGCAAAAAAAATCAAAAATCATTCGCCAAATTTCACGGAGTCCCGCAAATGACACCTTTTTGAAAAATACTCTACCAGTTGATCGGGCCAATGAAATGATCGGCTAGACGGGACTTCTTCTGCTATCCAATACAATCTCAGCACCACTGCTTCTAGGTTATCATCTATGTCTGATTAATGAGTATTTCATTTAATTCGCGACGTGAGGTCGATGTATCAAACCTAGGAACTTTAAAATCCAGTTCGGATTGCACGACCATTTTGGAAACTCCGGCGTGAGACATACCTACAAGGATAAGGGAACTACAAAACACAACGTACGATCAATCGATTGAGATTCACGTCACAACTTAAAATTCCTTGTGATTATGTATTGAGTTAGACAGTTATAAATCTAACATTACGAAATACTGTCATGTATTCGGGGAACTAAAAGTGGGTCTATCTGATCCCATGACAGCGCGTTATTGAATAAAAATGCGATTGTAATAATAAGTCTCTTCGCTGAGAAAAAATTCTCCTCACTTGCAACGCTAGTATCACGCAACAAATTTTAGAATTTGAGAAGACATGGTAATTTCCAAAGACTGCGAAGAGAATCAGAAATGTCAACAGCTACAATGAGGTACAGGAATTTATGTAACGCATTTAGACTAGAATTTGGTGTGAACTAAAACTTGAAAATAGATAGTCCTCATGACAAAATTTAGCGTTTCTCTGCGTCATTTTAGACAAACTCGAGACTTTTATTCAAACTACTGATTCATGTGTTCACCACAAAATAACCGAGTATAAGATAAAAATGAAAAATTTGCATTTGAATGAGCTTCACAACACAGCAAATACATTTTGTCAATTTCATCCTACGATACTTACAGGAGCTTTATGCAAAATGACTATACGTTTTTAATTTCATAGTATAACGCATCATCAATGAAATGGTTAATGCAAATGACAGCGCATCTCCTCGTGACAAAGAACACGACTAAGACGCGAAAGAAATACCATTACCATGCGAGACCAGAGACCGACCAGCCCTCGAATAACATGCGAGCAGAAAGCGTCATTAAGGGACAAAAATCGACCAGAAGACGTAAGTTTTGGCAGTCAATAACATCTCTAAATTAAAGAAGTGAGTTCTGAAAACGTAGCGCACGTTGGGATAGCACGCAAAGAGAAGAGTTTGAAGAGGCTTTAAAACTTTGAGGTCAATCAGAGCCAGAAGACAGTTCAGAGATCCGTTATGGGTGTCTCAGGCTGGCCGTAGGCATTAAAACCTTCGAAATGAACCGGAGGGGCTCGAGAAGAACTCGGCTACTCCTTTTGGCTCGCCAACCAATGAAGAGAGCTAAAAATGAACATTCTGCCAAGGAAAGAGTGAAAAGAAACTCTGAAGTTTTTACGCTTTTGAACATTAGTTAGTGCTTTCAGGTTTTCTGGAGAGACTTGAATTTAGTGAGAGTGAAGTCATCAAATGCGCTTCCTACATTCGTACCAAACAAAGAACGAAAAAATTACCGCAGGCGCATTCGTTGAAATGAATTTCAAGTTGCAAATCTCAATTTTTTGTTTTCCTTTATCCACTTTTAAAAGCGGTGATGTTGCTGGTTACATCACATGACGAGATAAAATAGGACAAGTACCATGCCTCATCAGATAATAAACTGAAACGAACTGGAACTGTGACAGCTTGTCACAACCGACCACAGGAAAAGGTTGTAGAGGTAGTGCGTAATTATCGACATTCACTCAGTAGAGCAAATTTTAAAATGGCCCACGAGATAGGTACCAACAAAGCAGCGAGTAATCACATAGGGTCACAAGAAAATGTAGTAGGAATCGAGCGTAATTACCCCGTTCACTCAGTAGAGCAACTTTAAAAATGCCCCGCGCGATAGGTACGAACAAAGCAGCGAGTAATCAAATGGTGCGCGTTGAAGACACAAGAGAGTAAACCAATTAGCAGAGTCCCATTCATTTGTTCTCCAATGATCTTCACTATCCCCTGCGCTCGGAACTTCTAATCGCACCGAAAGCCGGCAGGGAGAGAAGCACAGCGAACCGATAAACAGGCCAAATAAAGGGCGAGAGGTCAAAGAACGGGTAATCTTGCAGTTTAACGTTTGTACGAGTTCAAACATAGACAAAGATAACGCCACAATGTTACTCATTGTTCGAATGTTATTTTTCGATTCTGAATTTCAAAGTTATTATTCCTTTTGCTTATATTGAAATTTTGTTCATATTGATATTGTTTCCTGGGAGGAGAAAAATTTTAAATTATTAATTTCCTTACTTGACCTGGATCAGATTACTTCATTTCCTTCCACGTTATCAGGGCTTCGACAGATTAGCTTATAAGTTAGCTTAAGCCACCCTAATCACCGCAAAAATGCTTTCGAGAAAGGAAGGGGGAAGGCACCATTTATTACAGAATTGAGGGAACGGGGAAACTATGCGCAAGGTGTGTGCCCACACCCAGCCCCTGAAAGCCGCAAGTTAGGAAGAAGTTTATGAAGTCAGATAAAAGTTGAAAAAGATAATAATGCGAGCTGAAAAAAGCTACCAGCGACCCGAAAAATGATGGTTCTTGACTGAATAAATCTGTTCTATACGAACAAATAAAACGCCAGTTTACGTAACCTTAAACACGAGACCTCAAATCTCCCTCATGAGAACTCAGCAGATAAAATAGTTACATAGAGTAAGGCGTCATAAATTGCGTTTTAAAAATACGTTGTGTTACCTTTGCCTCTATCTTGGAGGACATTTTCAGCCTTCTATAACACTGAATTAGATCTCAGGGAGAGATGCAAACACAAGAACTGTCCAGTAATTACCTCAGTGGAGACGCAATAAAAGAGGCGAAGGCGTCCTCATGTCAGCTATTGAGTGGGAATGACCTCATGCAATGTCACCGTGATGAGTTTTGCTCTATAATGAGAAACTCTGGAAATTGGCCCATTTGAGGGAGGTTACATAAAGGCGATGGCCTGTGGCAGATTAATTGGAGACCGGAGCGGGAGCTTTAAGGGTTTCCTTCCACAAGGTAACTTATGGAAGCCTGGCCTGAGCAAAGGAAGGGCGTCTCAGGCATTCCCACCAAAGTGAACAAGGCAGCGGCCTTCAAAAGCTGCACGCCGATGCCGTCAAAAGCAACCGCGGCGCTGACGAGCTCGTTCGCAACTTGTGCGCCCGCCTCTCTACAGTTGCGGGGCGTCAGCCGGGCCGGGCTGACTGGGCTGACGAGCCAGCGGCTGACGTGAACCAACTGACAACCCAGCGGCTGACATGAGCCAGTTGACGTGGGGAGTAGGAGAGTACGAGGAAACCAACTGACGAGGAAGCGACTGACGTGAGCCAACTGACGTGGAAGCGGCTGACGTGAACCAACTGATGAGCAAGCGGCTGACGTGAACCAACTGACGAGCAAGCGGCTGACGCGAACTAACTGACGTGGAGGAGTAAGAGAGTACGATGAAACCAACTAACGGGGGGGGAGTAGGAGAGTACGGGGAAACCAACTGACGTGGAGGAGAAAACAAACAAAACAAACATCGGCATCTTAGGATGCTTTATTTCCAATCAAGCCTGATACATATGATCTTGAGCATTGGTTTCTCAAATGCCTTACAACTAACACTATATATGGGACACCCTGACGGTCCCCCGTAAAGCCGGTACCCATTTCCGACACCTGGGTTGAGTGGGATATTGTGCTTGAGCTTTTCCCTTATACCCAACGGAGAAAATCGCCGCGCCAGCGCCGGGATACGAACCCTCGACTCCTACATGCAAGGGCGATGCCCTTAACCACTGTGCCACGGCGAGAAGGAGAGTACGAAGAAACCAACTGACGTGGAGGAGTTGGAGAGTACGGGGACACCAACTGACGTGGAGGAAGAGAGTACAGGGAAACCAACTGACGGGGAGAAGTAGGAGAGTACAGGGAAATCAACTGACGGGGAGAAATAGGAGAGAACGTGGAAACCAACTGATGTGGAGGAGAAGGAGAGTACGGGGACACCAACTGACGTGGAGGAGTAGGAGAATACGGGGACACCAACTGACGTGGAGGGGAAGAAAAGTACGGGCAAACCAACTGATGTAGTAGAGTAGGAGAGTACGGGGAAACTGTGTGTAAATGCGATCAAGATGTGAAAAGAAATGCGAACGAGGTTATGAAAAGAGCGATGTAAAAATGCAGGACGTAAGGGTAGCATCAAGAAAATTTGGAGTGATGAGGAAGGTTAAGTATTTTGACATGGGATAAAAAAGGATGGTTAAATGGGTTGATTTATTATCACTCTCTTGAGAAGTTTAATTGTACTCGATGACAATGTGGTAACATGAGACAATTTCATTCCATTCTTATCCTCGAGTCCAACGCCTTTGGCCATGATCAAGAAGTCAAATTCACGCCGGGAAAGCATCGTTCACTTTCTAAAGAAAAAAAACGAATTTTACCGCAAAATTTATGGGTTGTCTGCAATCATTGCACGAATTACTTTTTTCAGAGCAAAATAAAGTATTGACAACATAGAAGTAAACAATATTTTCAAAATTATCCCAAAAGAACTAAGTCACTTGCTATTTCTTAACTAACTTAAACCGTTTTCATAGGTAAAATACATGGAGAAAATAAACCTTACTCATGGATAAAATACAATGCTACATTAACAGAAAGAAGTGTGCGATCCGGTCAGTAAACATACTGGAATATACATGAACACTTTGGAAAACAACTCTTCGCACTGCAATGAGAGAATAAGGAAACAGAATTATATTGTATGTATTTACTGCTATTAAATAATTCATGGAAAAGGATTTCAATGACTGCATAACCTTAGAAACAGTTACCACAATGAGGTAATGTCATTACAAGCCTTGAGAACATCATATATGCTCGCATTTCTGACACTTATTCATTGTCCCCTCAGACTTCCTTCAGAGACAGGGTGGTTCCTAAAAATGTATACCTTTTAGAACTGATATAACTGTTTCCACAGACAGAATAGGAGAATGGAACTGGTATTATTGGAAAGAAGAGCTATTCTTTTATTTTACTTTGCTCGACCAATTCGCGTCTTCATCTCGGATTTGAGATCCCAGTCTAGTCTTTCAACATTTTCTGCTGTGCGGTCAGAAACTAATCTTCCAGATCATCCTTTATTAATGTTCCTCACAATAAACGAGGATTGACACTTTTGGAAATTCCTCTGTATCGTTATTTTGTTAGATTTGAATCGGTATTCCTACAAGAATTTCCTCAGAGTCCCGATGAAGTCCAATGATGAACTTGTGTTGTTGAGGAGTCATTTGTGCCATGTTTGCTGATATCAGTAATCTTCTCTCCTGCACCCATGATAATGAGGGTTTATCAAATACGTAAATAAACATTGAATTCTGTCCTTTCGGATGTTCTATGTTATAGTCTTCTATTTCAAATACTTAAAAAGTTATTGAAATTTTTAAAGGGATATTTTTTTAGGAACCATCTTGCACTCGAAACAGAAAGCAAAATGTATCAAATGACATGGTCCAAATCATTTTCACCGTTTATCTCACAAATTTAGAATAGTTGCTTTGCCATTAAAATGAAGAATAGGACATGTGTGATCATTCTATGTGAAGAACGAACTCTAAATTTACGTCAATTCTTAAAATTATCCTTGTTTAATATTGCTCTATGCATTACCTAGCTACAGTAAATTTGATGGGACCAGCTTTCACACATCAGGGACCCTCATACAACATCAGGGACCCTCACACTACATCAGGGACCTTCACACAACATCAGGGACCCTCACACAACATCAGGGACCCTCATACAACATCAGGGACCCTCACACAACATCAGGGACCCTCACACAACACAAGGGACCCTCAC